>OY804600.1:33868093-34158396 GCA_963680895.1 Fragum sueziense | reverse complement strand
AGCAAACAAAAATATAAGGAGAAAATTATAAAATTAAATGATCAACATTTGCTTCTTTATTCTCGATGTTTTCTCAGTCTTGGTCGATTACGATGGAGAAAACCCGACCTCGTTTTAGAAACGGTTTAAAATCGATATATCTAGCCAAAATAGATCTAATTAGTCGCAGCGGGACTTGCAAGACCACCACCACCACCACCACCACTAGGAGGAGGAGGAGGAGGAGGAGGAGGAGAAGAAGAAGGAGGAGGAGGAGGAGGAGGAGGAGGAGGAGGAGGAGGAGGAGGAGAAGGCGGAGGAGGAGGAGGAGGAGGAGCTGGTGGTGGTGGTGTCATGCAAGTTCCGCTGCGACTAATTAGATCTATTTTGGCTAGATATATCGATTTTAAACCGTTTCTAAAACGAGGTCTGGTTTCTCCATCGTAATCGACCAAGACTGAGAAAACATCGAGAATAAAGATGCAAATGTTGATCATTTAATTTTATAATTTTCTCCTTATAATTTGTTTGCTACATTGCATAAAACACTATACATGTATAGCCTATCAACAATTAATGAGGTCAATTTTTATCATGTTACTATTATTTGACATCGAATCATGGGCCGCGACGAAAGGTTACTGTACAAAGGCGTAGGAAGGTTTATGATATTGGTGGGGGGGGGCAAATGTTTTAGAATGGGTGTTTTATCGGGGGGCATAGAATATGCTGACCCCTTCTAAATTATTGGAGGGGGGCCTGTCCCCTACCCATTGTCCCGCATTCCTACGCCAGTGCTGTATATTCCAATACATATAAATTGGGAGAGAAGCATTATTTTCCACTGAATAAAAACGAGCAATAACACATTTCGCATCATGTCCGCGGTGGCCGTTACTGTAGGCATACAGTAGTTTTCTCCGAATAAACTGACACGATTTAAAAACGCAAAAAGGTACTTTTACAGATGGTATCTACTACAGTCTACAAAACCGATGTATAGCCATGTATAATTGTAAATGTTACAATTGTTAACATAACAGGACAGAAAATTACCGTTAAAACCACAAATAATGCAGGAAAGGACGTCAGATTATGGCAAAATGCACGTTGAGTCAAGGGCCTGAATCGAACAGGACAACGACAGCGAACCCCGTGTATTCACAGGCGAGTCTTCACCGTGTCACGATGTATAGGCCGCCCGCGATTACCAACCATGGAATTTGCTCTTCACTGAGCTGTCAAAAATCTGTTGCGTTAGTGACGTTGACGTATACAATTGTGTTAACACACAGTTGTTACACGCGGCGGACCGGGACGTGGGCTGTCTGTAAATGTTCCAGTGTCGTTTACACGTCTCATTAAACGTGGAACTATCGATTCGGCTACATTAAAGCGTCTAGCTACCTTCATTTGCGAAACACCGCCAAAAGAAAGCCCCAAAACTCGGTTTCTTTTTCCTAAAATAAGCCTGAGCATTTTGTACACACACTTTTTTCGTAGTTCTCGTATGTTTTCAATAAGTAAATCAAAGTGACAGTTTGTACACAAAAAATCTTAGTGATTTAACACGTGCTCTGAATACACGAGCCACACGAGCATTTAGTGATGGGCGGTTCAGATGTCCTGATATGCCAAAGAAAACACGACAAAATTGTCAGGGCGTGAAGTGTATACAATACCTTATACGTGTCCCCAAATATGGTGCCGATCGAGACAATAGAAATGGAATGGTTAATGAAAACGTGCTTTGCGTTTTTAAATCGTGTCAGTTTAGTACTACATATTAATGTCGATTTATTACAGGGTGGTAGGTTCGAGTCTCACATTTCTATAAATCGAAATATTTTCCCCCCGTCAGTTAAAACTCGCTGATCTTTGATCATTCCCTGGTCGTTGTCATATGTGACGTAGATTCTGATAAATTATAATCAAAACCATAAAACACTATCTGTATAAAATGGTCTATTTTCAGCACAATATACGCACAATATTACTTCCCTTTAATTACAGAATTCACATATGCTGGGTTTGGAATAATATTTTGTGTAATAATATGGACCGGTATATTCAAAATATTTACAATGAAAATACTTATTAATAAGAAATTTATGAAGATTGTTCATTAATTTTTTATGTACACACATTTATAGAGCAACCTTTACGCTACTACCGAAAAACGTGTAAAAAGTATATAAGTTTGCAACAAAATCTAGCATTGGACCTTATTCGCGACAGACAAATCTGCAAGACTTAATGATAGTATCATCGTTGTTACTTCACAGATATGTGAGCATTCTTTTATTAATTTAAGCTTGTTGTTGTTGAAATGCAATAACGATTTTTGTTTAGACGTCCCAAAGAGAAAATTTTAAAGGAAACTGAGATATTTTAATGAAATGCTGAAAACCAACATTTTTCTAAATATTTTTTCTGATATATCATGCACATATCCTATCTTTACCAAAATCATTTTTGTAACCAACAACCATTTTCAAACTAAAACAGGCACATTTTGTCTTTTCGGAACGGATTGTAACAAATTTCACGTTCGTTTCCAAAATGACACAGATTATGCTGTATTTATTATTTTTTCCAACCCTTTTCTGCCCACAGGATATATTAAAATCATGTCGATATATGTAATTAACTACACCTAAGATACGTGTAAATGATTAAACTCATGAAGGATAGTGGAAAGGTAAAAAACCAATGCCGCTTGTCAAATGCTGTTTTCTGATTGGCTAATCCTTTTCTGGCGAAGGTATGAATTGGTAAACACATAGAAATTGATGCATTCACTCGATAGTTTTTTAAGAAGTAAGACGTACCTGCAGAGTATGATTAACATACTATACGCAATTGACTTTCATATGATTAATACCACCAATTAATCGGTTAATGGGTTAATCTAGCAAGGTAAGAAACAGTAACATATTGCATATTGTGGGCATTTATTCCAGGTATTTTAGAGAGAATACACATAAATTATTAAATACAAACGATTGTTTTTACTTTTACATGTATTTGTTTTACTATTTGACATTTAGACACGTCTAATAAGTTGTATCTAGATATCGTGTTTCGATGCCACAGTTGTTAGTGCTTTTCTATGGCTAAGGTATGTTCCGAAACATATCCAGTATCGTTTTAATCTCTCTTGTCCCCATTGAAATATATTGAAGACGGAATTTCATTCTATAAGGGATAATATTTTTTAACCATGAACATTTGGCTAAATCACAGTACGTTTGATCTTTGATTCTATGACTTGAAATAGAATTGTAAATCTTAACATATCACCAGGAAAAGGAAACTAGACTCCATTGTAAGTTTTGTTTAATTGTTTGAGGCACTGAAAGTAAGGAGGTGCTCTTGGCCAACTTTATGCTATCGTGAGGTGATGCGCAAGATAGTATAAGGAACCGCTTTCAGTCATCACGAACCGGTACGAACACGGAAAAGCAGGAATTTCTCCGTCTAGTAAGAGGGTCTGACCTCCAATGCCCGCGAAAATTGCTAGATAGGGTATACAAGTCAGCTCTGTATACCAAAGGGATGCCTGCTTATGACGTGCTCTTGTCGTTACCTCTAAGGATCCAAAATATTAACACAAAATATCATTTATTCCTATACCAAATATGGTAGATTAAAACAAAATACCTCCTGAAAATAAGTTCACCCAATGGTAAAAGATAAAACATATAAAAGAAGTCATATAATTTAACTGAAAACATACTGAGGCTGCCGAAAGTAAGGAGGTGCTTACGGCCAACTTTATGCTATCGTGAGGTGATGCACAAGGAACCGCTTTCAGTCATCACGAAACGTTACGAACACGGAAAAGTAGGAATTTCTCCGTCTAGCAAGAGGGTCTGACCCCCAATACCCGCTAAAATTGCTAGATAGGGTATACAAGTCAGCTCTGTATACCAAAGGGTGCCTGCTTACGACGTGTTCTTGGCGTTACCTCTAAGGTTCTCAAATACTGGCTCCACTAGATATTCGTTACTACAAAGAATATGATAAGATTTGAAAAAAATCCCTCATCCGAAACCCCATTATCCGAGGTGTCAGCTTTATAAAGATATAGAAGGGAAAAAATCCCTCCTCCGAAAATCCAGAATCCAAGATGGCAGCCTTATATAGACAAAGAAGGGAAAAAATTCCCTCCTCCGAAAACCCCATAATCCAAGATGGCGGTTTTACATAGACAAAGAAGGGCAAAAATTCCCTCCTCCGAAAAATCCAAAATCCAAGATGGCGGTTTTATATAGAACAAAGAACAAATACAGCTGGTTCAGCTTGTCTGAAGTGCCGTCCCTCACTACTTCCCATGGCTGGAAAGTGGGGGTTTAATGATGGGTCATATACCTTTATGAGGAAACCCAGAGAAATGCAAACACTGGCGTCACTCGGTTAAATCAAGAATTTTGTAAAAATTATTTGATGATCTTTGAAAATTTTTTATAATATACGATTATATATTATTATTATTATTATTATTATTATTATTATTATTATTATTATTATTATTATTATTATTATCATTATTATTATTATTATTATTATTATTATTATTATTATTATTATTATTATTATTATTATTATTATTATTATTATTATTATTATTATTATAAACATTTCACTAGATATGCTGCGCTGCAGAGTGCAATATCTCTGTTGGTGCAAATATACTGTTCGTTGAGTGGAGGTCTTCCTCCACCATACTAACCTGCAATATTCTAACGAACAGGTAACATGAGATACAGCATAACTCTCATGATTGTGTAATAATTTTTTTCTTGATTTTAAAAAGAAATGAAAAATATACAACTTAAATCTCGTTTACACACAACGACTATTCGCCGTCCATGACATTGACTATTCGCCGTCCATAAAATACCAACAAACAACTATTTGCCGTATACCTCAAACATTTTTGTTTCAGTAATTAGGGGCAGAAAAATATCAAACGAACATAAGAAACACATGTTAGATAAGGCAAAATGGTATTAAGAATAGGGAATGGCCTTCAAACCCGCAACACAATCTTGTTAACCCCATAAAACATGTGTTTTCGCGACACAATGGTCTTAAATTTCGGTACCAAGCAACGAAAAAAATGTCTAAGGGCAGCTATTTCGATACACAGGATAAAATGAAGCCACGTGCCGTTTTATTAAATCTCTTTACAATGTGTCTTACATGCACTGGTTATCCTGTAGTTGATAAAAACGCAATAATAGAGGTCAAAACTTACCGCTCGCCCCGCGTTTATTCATACTCTCGCTTCGCTGGTAATCTATTTCCGGTGTTGATGATAGACGGTGGATAAGATATAGGGTAATCAAGATTCTATGAAAGAAACTTAAAAAAGAAAACGCATTCTAGCTAGTCTTAACGAGTTCTTTATTATCGGGTCGATTGAGATTGATGAGTAAAATGGCCAGTAACTTATTACCATAAAAGATCAGAAAAGGACCGAGGGACACTTCCAGGCAGAAGGAAACAAATCTGATAACCAGCATTCTCCCCTTTGTGTCGATATTGTATGTTATATTGTACACGATCCTTTCTTTGCTAACATCTATTTCGTTTGTAGCAGCTTTTGAATCAGAGGCGGCTTGAAATCTGTTGTTTTGAAGAGGGTTAAATATTAGAAATTGCTTGGTGTGGTAGTCAACTCTTACCTACTCTCTTATGAACAGAGCACATTATCTCTACATTCCATTTCGATAAAATGAGCTCTGTTCTCGCGGGGTCATTTCACGTCTAATCTCGGGGCCTTGGCGGGATTTCAGTATCCAATCGTTGGCGATACACAACAAAACAATTCAAAAAGCTGATACAAACTTTCATTGGCTGACGCTTCAAATTACCGGCTTCAGCCAAAAATAGAAGCGACGTAATGTATACGTAATCAAACCAGATCAAACTGAATGATTTTGATTCGATAATTCAAATGTTACCGGCTTCAGCCAAAAATAGAAGCGACGTAATGTATACATAATGATCATGCAAGATAAAACTGAATGATTTAGATTCGATAATTCAAATAGTGTGCTATAATTAGATTATGACGACCAAATAGGCTGTTGGCGTACCGAAAACTGCAGAGGTCATATTTGATGGTTTAATCAATATAGAGCTCGGCAATGGAGAGTAACTCTTACCCAACCAGCCCAGTGTTAATCTTCTTTTCTAGCAATACAGTTACCGTGTAAATTAAGACAAAAGTCTGAACCGATTAAAGATGAAAAATATCCCACATTGGCAAACGCAAAAAATCTAGGAAAACTGTTATATCGTCGGTGTTATCACAAAACCTCGTAACTCCAGCTTTATCAAACTGAGGTTACGAGGTTTTGCAATAATACCGACTATATAGGCCTACATGTTCAACATAAAACTGTATTATATCCCTTTTTTGTTATGACATGGCAACCAATACGAGGGCATGAAAACTGACAGAACCATGAGTTATAAAGACAACTAGATCTATTCTGGCAGATGGGTTTCGTGATGAATTAAATCATCCCAGAACTAAGCGAAATCGTGATATCAAATTACCCCACCCATCGACTTTAAGCTATCAAAACGCCAGATTATCAGGCGTTGAGATACCACTAAATTGATAGGTTTAGAATAAAACGCCGACGTGGATTTGCGTGTCGGTGGGTTTATTTAACATTAACCTTTTCCATGGTCAACGCAAACGTCCAAAGAAAGCTTTGAAATACATTCAGAGAAAAGATGAACTTTCATATACACGGTGTTTAATCACGTGACTCAGAATTTCCGATAATCTTCAATATCTTTTGTAATACTTGACCAATTTAAAAACGGTTTGAAGGAGAGAAGGTGGGAAAATTCAAGGAATAAGCTGGACGTGTTGGATTTTTGAAAAAAATCAACTGATAAAAAGTTATTAAAGATAAACCAAAATTTTTGGTTTATCTTCAATAACTTTTTTATCAGTTGGTTTTTTAGAAATCAACCACGTCCATCTAATGCGTGGCGTCTGTCCACATTCTCTGCTTCAAACCGAATTAAAATCGGTCCAGTATTTACAAAGTTATTGAAGATTTTCTGAAAATATTGTATCATATGATTATCCACCGTGATATAGGGTACATCTCACATAGATACAGGAATCAGTAGACTTCTTTCCTAAACCTTTTCCAAAATGGCAACAGTTCATGAAGTCCATCTCGAAAGCTGCTGCAGACGACAAAACTGATGTTAAAAATAATAGTTTTTTGTATGATATTGCACAGAGAATATTGAGGCAAAAAGAGAAAATGCTGGTCATCAGCATTTCCTTCTTTTGCCTAATTAGAGTTTTCCCAAACCTTATTTTATAGAACCGTCAAAACCACAGGGAATTTTAGCGATTTTTATGTAGACTCTTTGTATTAAAGACAAGGGGACCAAGTTTTCATGTACAGAAAATAGTACCCATTCTCGCAAAACACCTGTTACAACGCCAATTTTGAAGATAATTACACGGGATCTTCTTTAATAAGCTCCTTACATATTTATTTAGCGAAAAATCCGGTGGTCTGTACAGGTAACGATCAGTATTTTTCGTGACAGAGGCCGTTTCTCGATAAAAGGTTCGAAATTGCCATGTACGACACAAGCGTGATGTCAGCGCGTTCGGTTGTAACTCTGGTGAGTGTTTATGTCACAATGTTCCATTTGACTTTCGAACGAAACAGAACGGTTCATTATTCAATTTCACCATAATTGTCCAAAGCAATGCTTTAATTCTCATTTTTTCAAGCTTAATTTAGCATAACTGTCGATGTTTTTTTTTTTAGTTTTCACAATAAAAAGAATTACTTGAGTGAGTGTGCTCAACAGCGAGATGAACTCGCCCTCCATCAGTCATACGTTCATTATTACTCGAGTAATTCTTTTTCTTGTTAAAAAATAAAATTTGTGTTCAATAAGCGTAAAAAGATACGAATTAAAGCATTGCTTTGGACAATTTTGTTGAATTTTGAAACTGAACTGTTCTGTTTCGTTCGAAAGTCAAGGGGAACATTGTGATAAAAACACTCACCAGAGTATCCCAAGCGAACGCGCCTAAAATTGCCGAAATCTAAAATCCGTTGAGTCGGCAAAACATTCAACAAATTAAAGCTGAATTCTTTGTGATATTATTCAACAAGGAAGGTTGGTGAAAGATTTTAATTTATTTTATCGTTTTAATGCATGTTTTGGCCACGATCATGCACAAACTAGCAGATTTAGTCCTACAAGCGGGGGTCACACGGTCACGTCGTTCATGGCGTTTTCGAACCTTTCGTCGAGAAACCGGCCTCTGTCACGAAAAACTCTGATCGTTACGCGTACAGACCACCGGATTTTTCGCTAAATAAATATATATGGAGTTAATTAGTGAAGATCTCGTGTAATTATCTTCAAAATTGGCGTCGTAATGGGTGTTTTGCGAGAATGGGTACTATTTTCTATACATGAAAACTTGGTCCCCTTGTCTTTAATACAAAGAGTCTACATAAAAATCGCTAAAATTCCCTGTGGTCAAAACAAGGTCTTGTTTTGGGAATGTTTAAGTAAAGACTGAATAAAGTTTAAGGTTTCATAATTATGTCTCGTATGTAATATTTATAATACCTTTGAAGTTTACAGATCAGTCATTTTAATTATCATCATTTTTCTCCCCCTTTCTCAATGTTTTGTCAAGCAATTTCTAATAGGGAAGTCAAAATCAAACAATTCTTGTTTAACCCTTTCCCAAACGGCATTTTTTATGGTGATACAATTTGAAAGCTGATGCAGAAAACAAAATGGATGCTATTATAGATAGAATTTGTGTTTAATATTATAGCATGGAAAATATTGAGACAAAAGGAGAAACTGCTGGTTATCAGCAGTTTTTTTCTTTTGTCTCAATGTTTTGCCAATCAATTTGTATTTAGGACGTCAAAATCAGGTCTTGTTTGGGAGAGGATTAAGGAGGTGATTGTGGCTACAAAATCTATAATTCTTACCGCTCTTTGACTGTTGTAATCTGTTATATTTGTATTATAAGCCCATTCCAAAAGGGAAGAATTATAGTAAATGTCCACTGCAATCCGGTTAAAATTGTCCAGAAATTCACTCGGACTCTCGGCGAATATTGGTCCAGAAACGGCAAATATGCACAGTGATAATGTTACAATTGAAATAGAGGAAGGAGGGGTCATTCTTAACTTTTTTCTTTTATAACAATGCCTGTCAATAAAATTAATGTACCTTTAATGTAGAATACCCATAGTTTGGCCATTTTGAGATTCATAAAACAACGACTTTTTTCGAGCGTCGTCGTTACATATCCCAATCTATTCGGGCGCGGTCGTAAACATTCGGCGGTGGAAAGTTCCACCACCGAATGTTTTCGACGTCGCTCGAATAATTCCGACGTCGTACGAATCTCATTAAGGATATAGGCCTACTACCTTAATGATAACAAGAATATCTAGAAAAAAGAAATAACAGAAAACAAAACCCACAGTGCAATGATTAAAGATCAACCGCCAAGGCGGTAAAATCTTTAATCTCATTCGCAATATCATAATTCTTACCATATATTGCGATACGATTGTTGATAACAAAATCATTTTATTTACAAGATAAAATTATAAATACATGTATTGAGGCAAAATGAGAAAATGCTGCCTAACAACATTTTCTTACCTTGTCTAAATGTTTTCTCGAGCCATTTGCACCGGGGACTTTAAACGGTCTTGTTCGGATGAGTAACCAAACTTGAAATAGTGGGTTAATAAATCTTTAAAAAAAATATGAATATAAATTTAGTAACAAGTCGACAGATGTGAGATGAACGAACAATATTAATTTTGACAGAATAACACAAATCCCCTTCCAATCAGCAGATTTATCTGTTACTTTATTACACAATCAGATGTAGGCCTACAAAACCACCATCACTTTTTGTAAACTACATTCCTACGACAAACTGACATCACAAGTACCTATATGCCATCTACATCGAGTCATCTACATAGTTTTATATAGAAGACGACATCTTATACCATTATACTTTCTGTCTTACCCTTTTCCGAAGCAATGGCATGTTTTGACATCCCTGTATGTAAAGGCTTGGAAAAAATATTGATGCAAGAGAAGAAAATGCTGGTAACCAGCATTTTCTCCTTTTGCCTCAATATTTTCCATGCTATATACAAATAAACTTTCTTTATCACAACCAATTTAATCACGGGCAGTACCTTTTAAATTTGAAACACCCAAGGATTGTGTTGCTCGGGAAAGGATTCAACATGGGACGGTAACCAAGTTGGATATTAACGCGGTCATAATTATCTGACAGCATCCAAAACAATTACAGTCGACACTCGTTATCTCGACATCGGATAAGTCGAAATTCCACTTAAGTCGAAGTGAAAGTCATGTCCCATTTTCAACAAATAGATATCAAAATGTTTAAAATCAAAATGATTCCGAAACAAATACAGTCATTGAAATTTAGTAGGTAAAGGATAGAAATTACTCGTTTCGAGTAATTTCTTTCCTTTTACTACTATATTTCAATTATGGACACATATGATGCCCATCAAAAATGGTTAAGAAAACGTTTTCATCGAAAATAATCAAAATCGGATGAGTCGAACTCCGGATATGTCGATATATTTTGACTGCTCCTCTGACTTCGGCACAACGAGTGTCGACTGTAATTGGATCATGTGAGTCATCTACAATCGCCTACAACACGACAGGGGATCATGTGACTCAACAATTTCAGAAAATCGCAACCATTGCGCTTATACTTGACCAATTTCCTTTCTTCCGAATGTTCCATTGAGATATGTCACACTACGACCCGGAAGCACTTTCCGTTCTGATACGTCTTCTTATAGATCGACAAAAAAGGTAGGCCCTATAACATATATAGCTCACAATAAATGACCTGGCAGGGGCTTAAAAGCTAGAGATGCTCTGTCTGGTCATCTATCGTGAGCTAAAGGCCTACTTTCGAGCAATCGGTAGTAATGATAAGTGCACGGAAACGACACCTATCCGATTTGTAAGTAACTATACTCACCGTCATAAGAAAGTAGCCACTTTTCAAAAAGCCATATTTTTCCAATTCTTTATGTCTTTTTGTTTTAACACATTCATACGCATTCCCAATGGTTCCTTTTCACACCTCAATGGTTAAATGCTTTCAACATGCCCGGAAACATGTTATGTTGTAATATGGTTTCAAAATAGTGCTTTAGGATACAACTATCAGTTTTGTTTACTTACAACCGTCATTTTCTGCATAGGTTGACGTTGTTGAAACACAAACAAAAGTCCCATTTCAATTTTACAGAAAATCATTCCGTTGAATTGATAGAGGTCTATGAAAATTTAGCGCTACCTGTATAGCATGTCTCAATATTAAAAGTTTGATAATAACCGGAAGTGGTTGGTGAGTAAAGTGGAGGGAAACGTTTTCCGAATAAGGAACTTGCTAAAGACCAAACAGAAACAAAAAATCAATGAATAGAGCATTTGGGAGGAAATTGGGGATTGGCTGGGCTAAAACCGGAAACCGGCATTTTGCAAGGGTCTTGGGTGTAATGAAAATCACTTATTAGTCATTAAGCATTATGAATAAAAACAGTATCATAAACACATAATTATCCTTGTTCATTTTTGCCTCTTTTCTAGCCCTATATATTGCCGTGAATTTCGGTAGTGTGTTCTGTTTCAATTGCGAATTTCCTGGAACTACCACCAAGCTACCATAGCTAATAGGATAATTCGACTGTTTTTTGGTACTTTCGCGATATCATTTTACTTGCATTGTTGCAATGTTTTGTATTCATTTCGATACGTTCATGAACAATCCTAAAATGGACCATTAGCATTAGACAAGTGGCTACTTTCTTATGACGGGGATTATATTAATATGACATAATGGTTTCCTTGTACTTTAATCCTTTTCAATACAATACCTAGCTTTGACATCCTAAATTGACAATTTGTAGCTAGTCTTTGTGACAAAAGGAGAAAATGCTGCTACAAACTTATTTCATCTTGTAGGCCTATCATTAATATTTTCCGCGCTACAATTTTCACAAATACCTAATGCATTAAAACCCTTTCCCAAACGGCAAATATTTCGGATGATCCTCTTCAAAATCCACCACAAATGACAAAATGTTTGTTATCAAAGATAGAATTTGTGTAAAATATGACATGGAAAATATTGAGACAAAAGGAGAAACTGCTGGTTATCAGCAGTTTCTTCCTTTGTTTCAATATTTTCACGAGCCTTTTCTATTAGGGAGGTCAAAACCAGGTCTTGTTTGGGAAAGGGTTAACATAGATCATTTTGTGTGCTACAGTTTTCAGAGGGAAAGCAGAAGTCTGCACCTTACTTAGCACCGTAACCCTTACCCATCGTAACCTTTAGTGAAAAGGAGAACATTTTGATCATCAACATTCAACACTTTCTTCTTTTTTTAATTTCCACTCACAGATTTCTACTGCAACATCCTAACAGATTCATAAAACCAGTGCCTGTTTGGGTGCGGGTAACGACAGAATTTAAGGGTCGTCCAATTTAAAAGCTGCTCTAGACATCAAAATTAAAATGGATGACAAAGAAAATATTGCTTTAGGTGAATGGAGAGAATGATGGTAACCAGCTTTTTCTTTTTCGTCTCAATTTTTCCCAAGGGTTGTTCTATTTGGTACATCAAAAGGCGCCATTTTCTTTGAAATATTTTATCAATTGATTACTTAAATATACAGCTGCCTTTCAACAAAAACCTTGTAACTGCAGCTTAAGATACGTAAGCTGCAGTTACGATGTTTTTGTGGAAAAGCTTCAAATGATGTATACCTACCAGTTTCTGACTGTTGTAGTCTGTTATACTGGTAGAAAAGTTCCAAGCTAACGTAGCTGCTGTGTAAGTCGTGTCGATCGCCCTTTGATTATAATTATTCAGAAATTCACGTGCAGTTAGCGTCTGTGCACGCGCATATCCGGCAGAATAGGCAATTATAAACAAATAGTAAACTGATACGAGGTTTGTCATCTTCCTCTAGTTGTGTGAAATCTTGTTGCTTTAAAGAAGGGGTATTAATTGTTTTGATTGTTAACTGTAAACAATTAAACCTAGAAATCAAACCGATTTTATTTACATCACTCTGATTTGATTAGATAAGTTCCCAAAGAGCAGAAACAACAATATCATCACCACAACTGAGCTCAAACAATACCAAGATGGCACCCCCCCCCCCCCCCCCCCAAAAAAAAAAAAGCAAGCAAAATCAAACGACCAAAAAACGCAAAGTGCATTTTCGATAAAACTGTTAACTGAAAGCCTCTATACAGGTATCCGACAACATTGATATCAACGTGATTTTTTTGTTGATCAAATCCAAGAAGATATTGAGGCAAAGGAAGAAAATTCCAACTATCAGAATTTTCTCCTATTGCCTCTATGTTTTCCTATTTTTTCTGTTAGTGATGTCAGAACTCAAAACTAGGTCTTGTGTTGGAAACGATACTATTCTTTTTCTATTAATCCTATCCACATATTGACGCCTTTTGACTCCTCACAAAATAAATATTTTTGAAACATTGTGGAAAATGATGAAATTGCTCGTGACAAACATTCCCATAACATTTTTCACAAAGAGAGGTAAAATGTAAGAGTTCATTCACTTGGAATTATAGTCTGCAACATTTTTTACTTTGCGCCAGTCCGAAATTTTGCCATATGAGGAATCGTTAAAATGCTATTCTTTAATAGCGCCACCTTAACCCATTCCCAAACGGCAAGATTTTAGGGCGGTCTACTTCAAAAACTGCTACAGAAGATAAAATGAAAGTTAATGAAAATCATACTTGTACACATTATAGCTTATAAAATATTGAGACGAAAGGAGAAAATGCTGGTCACCAGCATTTTCTTCTTTTGTCTCAATGTTTTCCCAAGCCTTTTCTGTTAAAGGGACATTTCATTCCCATTTCAATTTTTTAAAGTATGTCTTGATGCCAAGATTGGTTATTCTAATGAGTATAAATGCAATTATTTTTTAAGCCGTTGCTGATAATCGAGAAACACGCATTTAAAGTTGAGACAGATTCGACAATTTCCATATAAATCCGAACTGTTGTCCACAACAATTTGTTAGATTTTAACACAAAAATATATATTTCTCGTAAATGGCGCAATATTTTGGCTTGAAATTTTCAAATTTTTTTATAAGGAAATATGCTTTTTCAGATAAAAATAAACGTAAAATTTAATACAAAAAATTCTGAAATGTCACTTTAAGGACGTGAAAACCAGGGCTTGTATGGGAAAGGGTTAAAACCCAAACTTGTAACAATCGCTAATATTGAAATTTCTCAGGTCCAACATAATTATGATTTGCAATCAATTATTATGTTTCCACCATAAGATAAATCCAGAGACACAACGAACCACCCAAATTCCAAAAGTATCACATATAAAAATGCCTGTCAGACGTAAACAACAAGACTAGTAATATCTTGTTTCTGAATATAAGCCACACGCCGTAGTAGCTCGAAATGCTACAGCACTATTAACCCTTTCCCAAATGGTGGTTCAAAAAGGGGACGATTTCATCCAGTTAACCATGACGCAATTTCGGACAAACACATCATGGGCGGATCTAGAGGGGGGGGGTCGGGGGGGGGGGTCCGGACCCACCCCCCCTGGCATTGGCCAAAAATTAAATTTTGACTATATAAATTTAGTGTAACGTTACATATTTATTGCATTTTAAGCCATGATTTGAGCTTGGACCCCCCCCCCCCCCCGGAAGAAAATCTTGGTCTTGGACCCCCCTGGAAAAAAGTTCTGGATCCGCCCTTGCACATAATATTTCGTCGGTGTTTTTATAAAATCTTGTAACTACGGCTTGGCTCAACTCTATTTGACCTTTTCCCAAAACGACAAAAATGGACTGATTCAATTCGAAAGAAGCTGCAGGCGACAAAGTGGATGTTAATAAAGATGTCCCTTGTGACAAAAGAAGATGTGGATTAACACCCAGCTATTTGTCTGTGCCTTTCCTTTTATGGATAAATCAAAACCAGGTCTTGTTTCAGAAAGAAAATGTTATACTGATTTATTCGATCTGGCATCGAACGGCTTTGAGGGCATAGATGGCCTAATTATAAAATCACCCAAATGACCACAATGAAAACAGTGGGATTCATTGATGCTGGTGTGCTAGATATTTTTCATCATTTCATACCAAAAACAATTATATTGCTCTCTCTAATACGTGTTGTTTGACAGTTACATACATATTTTGGCACATTTAGTGATGGTTTGATATTTTTGAAATGCAATCTAAAATTCGTATTTCCCAGAGATTGATGCAAACGCTTGGAATAAGATGTGCATGTATTAGAAGAGATATATAAAGATGAGTTATCAGCGAGGCAGCACGATTTTTCTATTTTCTAAATCATCGTGAAACGACCCAATCTTCAGGTATCTTATGTTATGATCTCTCATGCACTGGTGGTGAACTCGGCCAAAGCGTGGGACGTTTTTTCGCGATCATAGTATTCCGTCGGTGTTATTATAAAATCTCGTAACTACAATAGTCCCAGCCGAAAATAACAGTGACGTAGGCTAATGTTTACTACTTGACAACCAATCAACTCTGTTCGTATTTGTATCGGTGCAAATCAGACGAGTTGATTGGTTTTGCAGCAGTAAACATTAGCCTACGTCACTGTCATTTTCGGCTGGGACTATTGTAGTTACGAGATTTTATAATAACACAGAAGGTTTGTCAATACAAATCGTAAACCCGGTCTATTTTTAGAACAAATTCATTGTTATTAGAAAAACTATCCAATCAGATCTTTCAACTCACATTTAATCACAAAATATCTGTACCTTGTTGTAGCGAAAAACGTCCCTCGCCTTGGCCGAGTTCACCACCAGTGTCTCTTGTATAGGCATATCATAATCCTTTCATGAAATCAAAACGTTTTATGATAGAGCAAATAGAGAACGATTTCATCCAGCCACCCATGACGTAATTTCGGACAAACAAAAGTATTTCGTAAGTGTTGTTAGAAAATCTCACAACTACGGCTTAAATCAAGCCGTAGTTACGAGATTCTATAACAACACCGACGCTTTATCAAAACATAACAGTACACCTAGTCTATTTTTAGCACAAAATTCATTGCCATTCAAACGTTTTGCGGACGAACGAATTGACATCCACAAAAAGATAAATTGGTAGAAATATTCAGGGAAAATAAGACAATTCTGGTAATGATCACCCAACCTCTACTGCGGCCAGCAAACAGATGGCGTTGAGGAAAAAGATGAACACATACCTAAACAAATCCCTGATATTTATGTATCCCTTCTCTGCTTCAAGTCAAATTCAAATTGATCAGGTATTTACAAATATTGAAGATTTTCTACAATTGTTGCTCTTCTGTCATGTGAATTTCCATCATGCTTAATCAATACCCAAACAAGCTAGTTTTTAACGTCATTAACGTGAAGGACTTTGGGAAAATGTGGGGTGGGGTGGGTTGGAGAAGGACACGCTCATTCTAGCTTGTAGCTCTATAGCAACCAGTTTTATAATAAAAACGAGAAGCTCTCACATAGGAACTGTTCATCTTTGTTTTTTGCTGTTTGAGCGAAGGCTACACAAAAGGTTAGTACGACTTTCGATCCCCCCCCACACACACACAGAAGTGTGCTAATGTTTTAAAGAAAACAATAGAACACATGTTTGATTACATTACACTTATTTCCGGGTTATTAAAGCACCCGCCCAGACAGACCATCTGCCCGGTTAACCCTTTCCCAAAACAGCCAAATTCTATATAGATTAGACCAATTTGAAAGAGTTGTAGACGACTAATAATAGATGTCAGAAGTGGAAACCGTGTATAATGATTCATGCAAAACATTGAGTGAAAAGGAGAAATTGCTGATTATCAGCAATTTCTCCTTTTATCTCAATGTTTCACCGAACTATATCTACAAGAGGCATCAAAACCAATGTTTGAGTTAGAAAGGGTTAACCAATTTAATACAGCATCTGGTTTACCTGATAGAATTTGTTGCACCTGGTGGTCCCAATATCATACAATCCCTCTTTCCCGAGTGTAGGACAAAAGCCCACTGGTACAAAAGCCCACTGGACTAAATCCCAATGGACAAACGTCCACTCCCTATATATTAAAATATTGAATTTGTTTTATTTAGACGCGACGTCAAAAGTTGGGGTACAACAGCGTAACGTCACGTAACGTCGATTTTTTGTCATTTTAACACCTTATGTGCGTGGTATACGAGTCCTTATTGATAAACACAAGACTTCGCTTATCCATCTGCCAAATCTATTATCAAAAATGAATAAAATTAAATATGTATTATCCATAATTGAATGATTAAGCTAGACTTATCCTTTACTTCATAGATATCTAAGCCATTTATTTCCATGTAGATTTACGGCGATGTATATTTCTGTTTTACAAGGGAAAAGCGGACGTTCCTATAATTAATCTACATGTGATATAATCTCTTTTTAAAATGGATAATCATAATTTGAATGAACTCACTTGTGTTAAAATATTGTTGCCCAGAATTTAACGGATTTAAACATATTGCCATATATGCATAGAGAAGTGCATTATAAAGCATTTGTTTACGGGAAAACGCACAGATGTGGCCATGTCGGTTTTACCTGTGGGAGTTCAAAATAAATCCCGAAAGCGATGTATTTGATTCTTTATTAGTTATTAAACTACAGCAATTGTTCATTTGATGAACTTAATTATGCATTTTATGTTACATATCACGCTTAAAAATGGGCGCATTTTTCAATAATTCACTGTCGAAATTCTGGACTTTCCATTGTTTCACGTCCATGTAAAACTATATAGACCTACAGACAAATTAATAAATACAGAAACAATTTATATCAAGAAAATGATTCTCCAATAGATATATGGGTATTTAACCAGCGTATCGTTCATTGATGACCTTTTTTCCACGACTGATCGCAATTATTTAACGTGTGCGACATCACCTGCAAATGACGTTAACTCATTTTTTTGTAAATTGGGACATTTTTGAAATGCTGCTTAAAACACAACATTTGCTTTATTTTACGTCAAATCATTACGAAATTTTGCATGTCGTAAATATGTATTCTTATTACAAGCTACTTTTGGACAATTCTAAATGCAGGGGCAAAACGCTCTGCTTTAAAAAAACACTATCATGCGTATGAGACGTCACCTGCAAGCGATGTTAACGTATATTTTTTTTTAAATTGGGACATTTTTGAAACGCAGCTTCAAACACAGCCATTGCTTTATTTTACGCACAATCATTACGAAATTTTGCATGTCGTAAATATGGCTCAGATGTATTTTTATTACAAGCAATATTTGGACAATTCTAAATGCAAGGGCAAAAATCTCTGCTTTAAAAAAACACTATCGGGTTTTCATGCGTTTGCGACGTCACCTGCAAATGACGTTAACGTATTTTTTTCTAAATTGGGACATTTTATGAAACGCTGTTTCAAACACAACCGTTGCTTTATTTTACGCGCAATCAATACGAAATTTTGCATGTCGCAAATATGGCTCAGATGTATTTTTATTACAAGCTATATTTGGACAATTCTGAATGCAAGGGCAAAAATCGCTGCTTTAAAAAAAACTACTATTGGTTTTCATGCGTATTTTACGTGACTGGGACATTTTATGAAACGCCGTAAAACAGTAAAATTACATGGGTTGCAATTAAATATCTTAAACCATATTTAAGTCGATTAAAATATAGTTGAAATGTATCTCGTCATTCAAATATCACGCAGATATCTTAAAAAATTGTTAATTAAATCAATGCTTTAAAAATTGACCCTTGAAATTTAATTAAAAAGTTACAAAACTTATATGTGCCATTTTTCGCCACCACCTTGCTGCCGGTTGACACCATTAATGTGAAAATCGCACAATGTTTTGGCTAGCACCAGTGCTCTTCTGTGATGCAATTTCGCGCGTTTTATATAAGAATTCGCATAACAACTATATTTGTTCCTTTCGATGCAGAGCGTAAAGTGTTACAAGTTACAACGTCATTTTTGCTGTATTGTACATGCATTGCATTAATAAAATGGCAGTTATTTTTGTCTCAGTTAGTCGAAAGATATATGGTATAAAAGAACAAAATAACAGGATTCCGATGGTATGGAATTATTCTATATGTTTGTTTACAAGAAACAAATGTTTTCCGTTTAGTACACTGAGTAACGTTTTTTCACGCGTGTACCCCAACTTTTGACGTCGCGTCTTTAAATAGTTAACGTTTTGATTGTGTTTTTTATGTTCTTAAATTAATTCATAGACACATTGATTTATTTACTCCAAAGCTGTAATGAAAATCGACGAAGTACGATAAAATTGGCTTTGTATTTTGAATCAATATGCTATAATTAAAAGAATAAAATGAATATATACTGAGTCAAAAAAAGAAAGTGTGCATACTTCTACTTCATATATCTACGTAACCACTGCAATTAACTTTCACCAAACTCCAACACAGACTTAAGCTATCAACTTTCTCTCGTCTATTGACATGGGAGGCAACTTTGGTTAATTTAATTGTCAAGCATATCGCAAAACGCTGTTAGCACCCTTTTGCGCGTGGTTATCAAAACAAACGTTTCATAATAAACTTAATTGTCTAAAATCTGTATTTAAAGTGTATAAAAGCTAAATCAAACGTAAAATTTCAACATTCTGAATAGCAAAAGATGCTACGTCTTAGTAAACACAGAAGCTTTTACACGTTTATTTTGCTAGTGTCTTGAACCGGCGTAAAATGTGTTGTTCTCGTTTAAATGTCATCGTTCTGAAATAAGGCGTTTGCAATCATGTTTCTAAAACAAAGGACACATTTTGATAGGCTTCGGTCTAATATCCCGAATGCAGTAATGAATAGGCAAGATCGTTCCATGACGTTGACGTCCTTACGCAAACGTTTCAAAACTTCTCACTTTATGTTTTTTCTGTAAAGCAAGCATATGTAAGCAACATTTGAAATCGACGAAGGCAGATAGACGGCTCATAAGCGATTTGAGACCATATGTTTGTCACATTATCATGATGTCAAAATCTTACGTTACGCCTGCATAAGGCACATCGTCATCGGTAAGGGACACGTGAAAATTAGCCCTGAATGTGTTGTAGGGCCAAACATCTCCACCGTCTGAGTTTCGTAAAATTTATGGTCCACTTAAAGAATTTGCAGGACGTGGAATACGTCTGGCAAATTGAACGCAATGGAATTCCAAAAGATAAAATGAAACGTTATGTTCGATCAGTGAGACCAAAGATGTTTGCCGTCAATTCATTTAAGACATGTCGCAATATAAACTGAAGCAGAAATCCAAAGAAAATTGCATTATTTAATCTCCTCACGTTCGTCAGCAAGTTCTGTGAATTTCGAATTTGACCCCTTTCTCAAAAATCCTAAGAAAACACAAGAAAAATTCCATTTCACACAAATTAAAAAGACACCTTCTTATTGGTAATTGAATTATCTTTAATTTGATACTAATATTATAATATCATTTTTCACAATTACGATAGAAATTCCAGTTATTCTCTGTGCACACTTTCTTTTTTGACTCAGCATATATAAGAAAGCAACAAAGTATAAATGTTACGGAAAGAAATGAATTACGAAGAAAAAATACATTTCCCCCCTTAAAGAGACATTTCAGAATTATTTTTACATACATTTTACTTTTATTCTATCTGAAAGATCGTGTTTTCTTATGAAAATTCTGAAAATTTCAAGACAAAATATCGAACCGTTTACGAGAAATAGATATTTTTATGCTTAAATTAAACAAATTGTTGTGGACAACATTTCAGAATTTTATAGAATTTATCATTTCTATCTCAACTTTGAAGGCGTATTTTTCGCTTATTAATAACAACTTCAAAAAACTGATAGCATTTCTACGCATTAGAATAAATAATCTTTGCATCAAGACATACTTTTAAAAAATGAAATAAATGTGAAATGTCACTTTAATTGTGTTATTCCAATGGTTATAATAAGGAGTTGGCTTTTGTCCAGTGGGCTTTTGTCCCGTGGGCTTTTGTCCAGTGGGCTTTTGCCCAGTGGGCTTTTGTCCGTACCCCCTCTTTCCCATTGAGCTGCTTGTGGTTTAGATTTTGTATCCTATGGGATTGGGAGGTTGGCTTAGTGATTAAGCATTGAGGTCACGGGTTCAATCCTGTCCAGGTCAGGAATTGTTCTTTATCCGACATTTAATGCTTCCAAACCAACTTTGTAAAAAGCTTTGGAAAACGTTGATGCTGTTGATCAGCATTCTCTCCTGTTGCCACAATATTTTCTGCGCTATATTGTACACAAATTATGTCTTTATCAATTAACATTTTGTTATCTGCTGCAGCTTTCAAGGTGAACTGTTTAAAGTTCTTTTGTCTGGAAAAAGGTAGTAGCTTTGGAAAACATCGTGGAAAATGAAGAAATTGCTTTAGGCAAGCAATTTCTTCATTCCCAAATTGTTTTCTGCCAAGAAAGACAAAAAAATGATAAAATTCTATTCATTTGAAATTGACGTTTATACTATCCTTGAATTTGGACAACTCTAAATTTTGCCGTTTGGTAATGCATGGGTTATAGCTCTCAATTAAGAGCTTTCTATATCAGTGACGTCAATGGATTAACTAGAACCTAAGGAAGGACAGTAAAATCTCTGGAATTACGTTAGATGGGATTTATGAATTTACAACAATGTAATTCCTATAATCAAATTTATTCTTAAAAAATAATAACAATATGTAATTGAAAACAAAATTACAAACAAGATGTGTTCGTGAAACACAAATGCCCCCGAAATGGCCATTTTTGTAAAATGTTTAGTTTTCGTAGAGTAAAGGGTTGATAAGGTTTAATGGATGACCTTGAAAAAGGTCAAATTGCATGGACCAGATAGATATCATTAAATGGAAGTTGCATACCAAATTTGAACTTTCTATGTCAAATACTTTTGGAGAAAAGGCAAATGTTAAGTTTTCGGAGTAAAATGTTAAGTTTTCGTAAAGTAAAGGGTTGATAAGGGTTATAGGATGACCTTGAGGGAGGTCAAATTGCATGTCATTGAAAGGAAGTTGCATACCTAATTTGAACTTTCTATGTCAAATACTTTTGGAGAATAGGCAAATGTTAAGTTTTCGGAGTAAAATGTTAAGTTTTCGTAGAGTAAAGGGTTGATAAGGGTTAACGGATGACCTTGAGGAAGGTCAAATTGCATGGAACAGATAGATATCATTGAAAGGAAGTTGCATACCTAATTTGAGCTTTGTATGTCAAATACTTTTGGGGAAAAGGCAAATGTTAAGTTTTCGGACAGACAGACGGACAGACAGACAGACAGACGGACAGACGGACAGACGGACGGACCCGAGTAAAACAATATGCTCCCGATCTCTCGATACGGGGCATAAAAAGTATATAAATCGTTGCATTATTAAATCATATCATAATTATATTCCTTTGAAATTGTTTTTCAAGAAAACAACAACAATTTCAATCAACAAAATTTAAATGAAAGTAGATTTAAAATGTAACAAAAGAAAGTATTTCGCAAACAATTTCAAAATGGATTTCTTCATTCTTTAAAAGAATCGTATATCTTGCGATAAATGACCTGGCAAGGATCTCTAGCTATCAGCTAGATATGCTCTGCCATGTCATTTATCGTGAGCTATACTAAAATATGCTTTTAAATCCTTCTATGACATAACGTTTGAATACATTCTTTATGTTTCGAAAATTTGTTTCTGAAACAGCATTTACTAAATGTGTCTTTCATAGGACCACAAAAACGAAATCCGTGTTTACTTGCTGTTGTCTTTGCGTTTTCTGAAATGACTGGTAAAACCACAACAAATGACATGGTTGTGCGTATCTGCACGAACTTACTAACATAAAAACAGAAACAAAAAATACAAAACATGACAACATGAATTTTGTATGCACATGAAAAAATATAGAGATCAAATTTGGTGGTCAAAGACATAAGATTCGCTAAGCCCTAAACCCTTTCCCAAACGATAGCTATTTTCTACGATAATACACATGGTAAAGGTCTAGAAAATATTTGATTAAAGAAGAATATGCTAATAAGCAGCATTTTCTTATTTTCTCTAGATACTGTCCAAGTTATACATTACAACTTTTATCATTTCCGGGTGTTTTTATTTTCCTTTTTGGGGACTTTCAATTTGGACCAGTCGTAAATTCTGTCATTTGGGAAAGGATTAAAAGACAGACAAAATCACATGGCACTTAATACAAAAATAAAATACATTTAATACAACAAAATTATGGACCTGCACACTTATTCAAATTGCGAAAAAATATACATGTAGCATTCGAGATACTACACTACTAGTATACAAACATGTTAACATTTCCTTAGCAAGTCTATTATAGACTTATTAATTAAAACTGAACAATTAAAAACGACAAAAGTATCAACGGTATATTCACTCAAGATGGAAAGTGGGTAAGTTATAACATAGACAAGAGATGCGTTCTTTAGAGTGAGATTTCTTGAGATATCTTGAGATTTCTGACGTTATTTAAGGATAAAGCGTTCTTTAAAGCAAGATTTTTAAGATGCTCAATGGAAGGCGCCATTATCCTATATTTCGTGCGGAACCCTCGGTCAACTCTGTACAAACAATATAAAAGAGATTTGACCGAGTTGTTCCGAACACTCCATAATTCATAAACCGCGGTGTTCCAAATGTTCCATACTTTATACAAATGACGTCATGATGACGTCATTTGTATAAATATGGAGCATTCGGAACAGCTCAGTCAAAGTCTCGGTCTTAAAAACGCTTTATTCAAAACACCTTAAGAAATCTTTAAAAATCTCGCTCTAAAGAACGCGCCTCTGATTTAATGGTAAAAGAAAACACGTTGGTTATCAGCATTTTCTTCTTTTCTCTCATAGTTTTCCAATGTTTCATTACTGGAGTCATCAAAACCAGGGATTAAGACCAACATTGGTCAAGATCAACATGTGCATATGCACAGTCTGATCAAGATCCATGTTGATCGCTAATGGCAGTTTTAAGGATATGTATAACGGGTTTCATATATGATGCGTGCTGATGCAATTAGAAAGGAATCAACATGATACTAAATATCAATCTATAAAACAATCAATTCATGATTTTTTTTTCAAAATGAAAACATTTATTGGCAATTTTCAGCAAAATTTTGCCTATACGCCATTAAATACTAGTAATTAGGATACATGCATTATAAACATAGAAAACAAAGAACATCATGTGCATTATTCAAGAATCACAATTCAAATTCTTAAATGCTAATAAAATACTCATAAAAAATACTCTTAAGACCTTTCCCAAACAACAAAACTTTGACCGTTCCCATTTGAAAGCTACGACAGACAACGAAAAGAATATTGAAAAAGATATGATTTAGCATATAGTACAGAAAATATTAAGGCATATATTTTGCCTCAATATTTTCCTAAGTCATTTCAGTTAGGGACGTCAAAACCAGGTCTTGTTTGGGAGAGGGTTAAAAATATACAAGGCTTGCAAATTTAAGAGTTGGCAATAAGCATCATTGACCTTTTAAACATGTCATTTCAAAAGAGAAACTAGATCTATACAAAATCAGAAATACGTACGTCTTGCACAACTACAAAAATACTTGAAATACACAAAGTATAAAAACAATGAAATTGATTTCTCGTTTTAAAATCATATCTAAGTTGAAAACATCACCGGTACATATACCTAATATCGTCATTTTTTCAACGAAAACCTTGTAACTGCAGATTAAAACAAGCTGCAGTTAAGAGGTTTTCGTTGAAAATCATCAATATGTAGCAGACTCAATTGATGAAATGGACAAATCAACACACTTCAGTTAACAAAGTGTTGTCAAACAGTCCGTATAAATAAATATAATGAAACAAATCAAAATAAAAAACGAAGTATTTGTGGAAAAGTAAAATGGTTAAAAAGTAAAGTATATATTTCGTACATAATTCCCTCACAAAACATGTTAAAGCTATTTTTTTGAAAGACTTATGTGACCTTGGAGCTTAGAAGCATACACGTACATTCTGTTAAAATGCTTTGAACTGGGATTTTGGGAAAAGGGGCCTCTATGGCATACGAGCTATCATTGATTTGGACAAGAGCGGCCTATATGATACTTGAGACCAAAAAAATGTTACTGATTTGGGATAGAGCGACATTCATGGGGTTATTTGAGACCATCATTGATTTGTTAATTAGGGGCCTTCATGACACCGAGACCATCATTAGCAAATACCTCGAATAACATGGCTATTTGCTATAATAATGAAGAAGCTGTAAGAGAACATCGATCTTGATCAGATGGTCTAAAATGCTTCAGTGTTCGACCAACTTTTGGGAACAGTGAAATTGCAGTATACTTTAAAATTTCGCCTTTTATATTTCGCATAAACGAAACTGCCGGCTAGTTTAGGCTATGTGACGTCTATACATAGCCACGCCCCCATCTCTGGGATTGAACCGCTAGCGAATACTTAAGTCAGATAGTCTGTATAATAGATGCTACCCGATATAAACATTCAATGGGCTTCGCGCATTTGAATGTTTATTTCGCGTAGAATCTAGTATACAGCCTCTATATAATACATGGAGGGCTCTCTATTCCAAAACTTTAATTCAAATTCATTTTCCACATCACCTAATCAAGACGTCATAACATGGTAGTCTCAAAGCTTATAAGGGCATTTGTCCAGATTCCTACAACAGTTACAGACAACAAGTAGAAGTTTATTCACTTTCAAGTACATTAGTTATGCATCAATGATGCAAAAGCTTCAAGGTCTATATATGAATATGTATCACAGACAAGAAAAATAAAATAAAAAAAATGAAATAGAGATGACAAATTAGTATGATGTATATGAACATAATTAAATAATAATGATAAATACTATTTTTGAGTGAGGTTGAATATGAAAATTAATTAATTAATTAAAAACAAACATTCAAAAAATGTGCACAGTAAACATAAGTTGAAAATGAAGACTTCTTTTCTTTTTTTGTATTTTTTATATTTTTTGTAGAGTGCCACTCTTTCCTGAAACCTTCTTTACTAAACAAATACTTTTGGACAAGTCCTGGTCAGCAATTTTCAAAACATTTGGGCAAAAAGGAATAATTTTGGTTACCAGTATGACATCCTAATCTGCATTCTTTTCTCTTAAAGTTTACATCCACTATACATTATTAAACTCTTTCCCTAACAGTGAAAATTAAGATTGGTCCAATTTGACAGCTGCTGTAGACGACATAATTAATGTTGGTAAGGTTAGAATTTGTGAACATTTACCTCAAGAAATATTGAGGCAAAAGGAGAAAGTGAATATAACCAACATTTTATTCATTTGCTTCAACATTTCCTGGTCTTAGATTCACGCAAAATCTATATTAATTAGAGTTAACTTCGTCGTCTGCAACAACCTTCAAATTGGACTTCCCCAAGATTCTGTCATTTGGGAAAGGGTTAAGGCATAACAAAATTACCACTCAAAACGAGTATGGCCTGAGATAGGACAAAATGAACTATATGACAATCAAAATGACATGAGTCGAGATCAACTAGCATTCAATATGACACAAAGGGGAGGGGATGAAAAGAGAACACAGGTACAGTTACGAGTATATCCTCCACCTTTCACTTAATGTTTTCTATCTAACAAATATTCTGGATCTTTAGTAACCTTTTCTTTGTCATTTGCTTCTTCTCTCTATCTTAATCGGTATACAATATTTCGTCGTTTTTTAACGAAAACCTTGTAACTGCAGCTTGTTTAAAGCTGCAGTTACGAGGTTTTCGTTGACAAGCAGCGATTTCGAACCGTACAGGATTATTGCGTCCTGTAATTCGCCCTACCCCTGCCTCCTCTCCTTGATCTTTGCTGAGTCCACGAGTCGTCTTCACGAGGTCCTTCACGAGGCCCCTCGTACGATGTCGCTTGTCCTCTTTCATATATTGTCTCTCCAAAACGTTCATAGGTTCTCTTCTTATTTTCTTCCATTTTCTGTTGCCTTGTCTTTTTCTTGGGTGGAAATTCCTGTGGACTTTTGATGCACCCAAGACTATCGTAATAAGAGATCAACTTTTTCCAAACATCGTCACACTGGAGCAAGTTTTTGTTGCCTGCGAAATGGAGTAGAACAACTAATCTGTCTATTACTTACATACTCATTTCAAAGAATGATTCTTTCAAACCGTTCGGACATACGCCATGGTATTTGTCACATATGTGTGACCCGTGACCCATCATGCTAAAAGGGTCCTTCTAGGAAGCGTGAAAGGTACGGACCCTAGTCAGTCAGCGTAGTCAACTAAAATTGACTATGATCGAAACTTTTCATCCTATTGTATATTTCTTGATCTAGGTAGTTTTTTCTGTTATGTCTTACTTTATTATATATCAATTTTCAAAATGTGATATCTGATGTCTGCTTACTGGATCTGTTTCTCAAAATTTGGTCTGACAGACTTCATAGAAGGTCCCTTTAGCATTAAAGTCATAATGTTCAGTGCTGTACATGTGTGGTGTCTGCGATCAAGATCGCAAGATCTATTACGGAGAATGTTCTTGGACTTTTTATTTGTCAACACAATCCGCGTAAATTATTGAAATAGACGCAAATGCGTTGCTTGGTTAGTGTAGAAACACGTATGAAAATAGCTAGCTTTGGGTTTATGAACCATTAAATCTTATAACATGAAAATCTTTTTAGCCAGACTCTATAAATGCAAAGTCGGACCTGCTTCGAATCTTTTCTGTTATTCAGAGAAAATATATTTGTTAGCTTGAAATAGCCTACTATACATATAGCCCCATAGTTTACCTCTAACTCCATAGGATGTTCATAAAAAATGAGACTAACAAAAGTTGGCCATTAAATATTCTATACAAACTCGGATATGATAAAATGGCAGGATAATCAGGAACACTGTTGGTCTTAAAATCAGATAGTCTCTAATACATATTATACACATGCATGTACATGAGTCAAACTATTGTTTTACAGATTACATGTTTACTTACCAACAATTATGATGCCTTTTCTAGCCCTTGTAAGCGCCACATTAATCTGGTTTTTGTCTGTAATAAAGCCCAAGTTTTGTTGACACCAGCCTAGAGTGGGGGTGTCCTCTATCTTGTAGGACGGTAATGACCTGACTGTACTAAATATTACATAGTCCCACTCGCCACCTAGAAAATAGCAGAACATTAACATTGTTAAAGGTTTTCTTTTTCAAAAAGGAAACTTTATAAAATGCTCTTTTAAAATATTTTCAGAACGGCCGTATTGAACGAACATGCGTTCTTCATCAGGGGCGAAAACGGACAGGTGGAATGGAAATATAATGTCATCACCTACTCGGAATTTCCGGCATGACGCCTGTGACCTACATTTGTAGAATTAAAGTCAAGCCAATGCGCTTGCAACAATGGTTTCTTCTTAAAAGGAACGAATGAAATCGCCACCTGTGTGTTCTAGATCAACAAAAAATGCCAATGTATTAATTTCAATAAAAATGAGTCATCAGAAGGTCTTTTTTTTATTTCATACATGGATGAACTGTATTCGGTGTGCTTAGAGGAATGAGTGCTGATTCGAATTAAAATGTTCTGTGACAGTGGGACTATTGAATTGCCGGTGTTTTCCAATAAGACCTGTGCAGAGGATGGGTTGCAACAAGGGTTCAAAATACATATTTTCTTTCAATTCTTTGGATTGATATGGTTACATAATATCTTTAATTTGTATGTGTAAACAAGAGGGCCGTTGGCCCTAGGTCGCTCACCTGAGATGGGGTTTTATAATAGATCAGATTTCTTACAGGTAATGCAATAAAGGGTCAAAGATCATATGAACGCCGCTATGCGATTTCAAACCATAGAAAACCCAGAAATCTACCTCAGCGCAATATCATATATGTAACTCAAATATGAAGTTTCATCCACTTCGGCTATGTGGTTATGGAGAAATTGCTTTGGACAGATGGAAATAAAATAAAACATACAGACTGACAAACAAACAGAAATTTACAAATTGACCTAGATCTATGACCTTGAACCTACCTAAATATATATTTCAAATAGAACATCTATTCATGATGAAGAACACATTTACCCATACATTTTTTAAATCCATGCATAAATGTAGATGCTATGCCCCTGATAAGCAGATTTTTACAAGAAGTCCCCCTTTTCTGTGACAAGGTTTCATATTAAAAAGCAAAGAAAAGTACCTCTTAGCAATATCATAAGCAATGCAAATATTAAGTTTTGTCAAATTTGGCTCTGCAGTTATTGAGAAATTGCTTCTGACATATTTCGTGTAATTTCTCTTTTTCTGTTGCCATGGCAACCAGAGTTGGGTTTTTTTTTATAAATTGCAATTCTGTTAGCAATTTTTTAAATGTGACCTCCTAAGGAATATTTCTTCCTAGTTTGGTGGAAATTAGCCTGTTAGTTTAGGAGAAGATATTATTCAACGATGTCATTGAGATTTGGTGGAAAATCTCCTTTTCTGTTGCCATGGCTACCAGAGCTTTTAAAGGATTTCAATTCTTTTAGCAATTTTTAAAAGGAACCTCCTCAGAAATATTTCTGCCAAGTTTGGTTGAAAATGGCCAAGTAGTTTAGGAGATGTTGTTCAAAGAAATTATTGAGAATTAGTCAAATTTCTCCTTTTCTGGTGCCATGGAAACCAAAGTGTTTAGTCAATTTCAATTCTTAAAGCAATTCTTAAAGAGGACCTCCTAAGAAATATTTTTGCCAAGTTCAGTTGAAATTGGCCTGGTAGTTTAGTAGGAGATGTCGTTCAAAGATATTATTGTGATTCAGTCAAATTTCTCCTTTTCTGTTGCCATGGCAACCAGAGTTTTTTATGGATTTCAATTCTATTAGCAATTCTGAAAGGGGGTCATCTAAGGAACATTCCTGCCAAGTTTGGTTGAAATTGGCCAGGTAGTTTAGGAGGAGATGTCGTTCAATGATAGTATTGAGATTCATTCAAATTTCTCCTTTTCGGTTGCCATGGCAACCAGAGTTTTTTTTATGGATTTCAATTCTTTTAGCAATTCTGAAAGGGAGTCACCTAAAAAACATTCTTGCCAAGTTTGGTTGAAATTGGCCCCGTAGTTTAGGGGGAGATGTCATTCAAAGATAGTATTAAGATTCAGTCAAATTTCTCCTTTTCTGTTGCCATGACAACCAGAGTTTTTTATGGATTTCAATTTTTTTAGCAATTCTGAAAGGGGGTCACCTAAGGAACATTCCTGTTAAGTTTGATTGAAATTGACCCAGTAGTTTAGGAGGAGATGTCATTCAAATATAGTATTGAGATTCAATCAAATTTCTCCTTTTCGGTTGCCATGGCAACCAAAGTTTTTTATGGATTTCAGTTCTTTTAGCAATTCTGAAAGAGGGTCACCTAGGGAACATTCTTGCCAAGTTTGGTTGAAATTGACCCAGTAGTTTAGGAGAAGATGTCATTCAAAGATAGTATTGAGATTCAGTCAAATTTCTCCTTTTCTGTTGCCATGGCAACCAGAGTTTTTCATGGACTTCAATTCTTTTAGCAATTCTGAAAGAGGGTCACCTAAGAAACATTCCTGCCAAGTTTGGTTGAAATTGGCCTAGTAGTTTAGGAGGAGATGTCATTCAAATATAGTTTTGAGGTTCAGTCAAATTTCTCCTTTTCTGTTGCCATGGCAACCAGAGTTTTTCGTGGATTTCAATTCTTTTAGCAATTCTGAAAGGGAGTCACCTAAGGAACATGCGTGCCAAGTTCGGTTGAAATTGGCCAAGTAGTTTAGGAGGAGATGTCATTTAAAGAAATTGTTGACGGACGATGCACGACGGACGACGCACGACGGACGGATGCCAGACAAAAGGTGATCACAATAGCTCACTTGAGCACCTTGTGCTCAGGTGAGCTAAAAATTGATGACAGTTCGAACAACTTTCTTTTGACTACAATGTTGTAATTCTTTGATTGATTGGTATAGTTTTAGGTTCGAATTCAAGTTACACAGTTCTATGCGATGAATTATTTATACATACCAATCATGCTTTTATACATTGAAGAAAAAAGATAAAGCTTATAATGAAAGTTTAATAGAAATAGTCGGAAACAACTTCAAAAACAATAAAAGGATTTTTGCCCTGTTTCATTACACATATGAAATACTGACCCCACCATGATAAGGTTCTAATCTAAAGATGCATATATACATATACGAGGGCATGCTTTGATATACTGTGCAAGCACTTTACCTTGGCTCGAAACCACAGTACTGACGGAGTGATTTTTCATGTTTTCTGATTCCAATCTCTTCTTTATCTCTGACACCTGGGCATTGTATTGTGACATCACATTGATCTGATTGGGATACAGCTTATAGTGCTGTATGAGATACTTGTACACATTTACCTGTAATCATTTACACATCAACAGCTTCACACCACAAACAAAACGTCAGTGTGGGACCAACACTTCGCAACTACAGCTTTTTCATTGTTTAGTAACGAGGTTTGATCCCCTACCACACACAAATATATGAGCCGCGCTCTGGGAAAACCGGTCATAATGACAAAATTTTCGAAATTTGTTTTTTTGACCGATGAAAAATTTCAACTTTTTCCGAGCTCAAAGCTGTAAATTATTTTTTGATAACGCGAATACTTTTTATTTTATGATCCTTCAAAGTCAGTAGGTATAATTCATTTTGAGATGCGAAATGACGTTACGTTACGTACATGACGTCGTCGTTTTGAAACTTTGTGTAGGTGGACTAACTATTTCCTCGTGATTATTAAATGCTTTTATAGTTCTATTAAGCGAATTGTATTTTACACGATAGTCCTAAAATCGATATATTCAAAGCCAAAATTTGTAAAAGAAGTTGTTAAAGTTTATTAAATGTAGATCTATATTTTCCGTTTTCGTGTGAACATGTCCCTTAGTCTGGTTCCCGTACCTGAAATCTACTACGGATTTAAAAGGGTACCAGTCTACATGTCCCTCTGCAGCGCCTTGTCATTAAACCAAACAAATACCATGAGGAACACATCTCCGTGAAATTCAATGGATACTATTTAAAATTTGATAAGTGTGACCCGTTATGCTTAAAGGGACCATATTAGAGGTCGGTAAATCCAAAACATGAAAAAACAGATAAGAATCAGTTATGGTGAACGATATGTCGGATGTGGATAATAGACATACAGTGGGGGGTAGAAAAACAGCATAGATTCAGAAATTTATCTCAGAGTGAAAAGTTTTGATCCTAGTCAGTTTGCGCCGACTGAAAAGAATCAATACTTTTTACGCTTGACGGAATGTTCCTTTTGGTGTGAGGGCCACACCTAGGCCTTTATATGATACTGAGTCTACCCATGAACAGTGGATCGCATCTGACCATATTATGTCTATAGTTGCCGAGAAATACAGGGGGCGAAAAGGTTATAGAATGGCCGGCTGCCGTAAAAACCCTGCAGGCGGGGATCTACTGACACTCTGACTTTAGATTTATTTCTTAAATTAGTGTTTCATACGATACACGTGTAAAACCTGAATAACTTCAACAATACGAAACATCTCTGATTTTGTGTTCAAGATGAAATCAAAGCCTTGGCTAGATTAAATCCGTCTAAAACGTATCACCAAACGCCAGACCCTCACTCTATTCCAAGCTGGTTGCGACTGCTCTGTGTAGCAAATGTAAAATAATTCTAAGTCCCTATTCAAGGTAAAGTATGGCATAAGCAAAGAAAATAAATGCATTATGTTTAAAACTACCTTAGTGTAACTAAAATATTGCTTTGTCTACTAAATAATGCATTTGAAACATATTTTCATTTCCATTTCCAAGCGAGTCGGCCATCTTGCTTTTGTTAACGGCTGTTGGAAATTTGGTTTGATTTATGTGAAACAAGGTAAAATTTTAAATTGAAATTATACCGAAGTGAAAACAATTGATTTATCATTCTATCCATACCATTTTTAGATCGAACTTTCAATTTCAGAGATGGTAGTTTAAGGGCTAAACCTCCGCTGTTTTCCGCTGGCGGAAGTGCTATATACAAAATGGCAGATCTGATAAGACCTGACATTACGACAAAGAATAAAATATGGCAGGGCTTATAAATAGGACTAACCCCTACTTTTAAAGGGCCCGTTGTAGATATTTCATACAGGGACAGTCAGGATAGTTTACTCTCGTTTAGCAGCCTTTCGCATTAACTGGGAATGGATAGCTCGGAAAATGCATTTTGGCGTTGGTACCAGGTTTTTCACTTTTTTAATCGATGACCAGTTTCCTATAAATATTACTACATTGTAGTAATGAAAGTTGCGGGTAAGTAAAAAAATACAGAGGACCGAATAAACTTGATGCGAATATTGGCTGGGCAAAAATGATCTGCTCATTCAAGATGACAAATCCATGCGGAATTTCTTAAATAAATATTTCAGCAGACGACAGTTTGTATATTCGTCAATCTAGCATGTCCCCCTTTAAAGCACCAGAACTTTGCTTGTTGCCATGTTGTTCAATTTATCAATAACAGGTAAGCCAAAATTCCAGCTCCTTTTTCTTACCTTGTGCTTAAACAAACTAGGCTTATTTGTTTATATTGATAATTCGTCGATGTTGCAATATCTCGTAACTGCAGCTCAAACCAAGTTGTAGTTACGAGGTTTTAGAATTACATCGACGAAATACAGGTTTTTTTCAAGTAGGAGACTGCTTACTTGATAAAATCGTTCCCTATTGATTGACCAATAGGGTCAGTCGATTGTCCACCAGTGAAACATTGGATATATTTGCAGATGACATTATAAGGATGTCTTTGTCGGAGGTCAATGATTATATTGAAAAGTTAGAGAAATTCAACAACAACAACAACAACAACAACAACAACAACTGCAACAAATATCATCAATTAGATGTAGGTCAAAAACGCAGTTCAGTCCCCGCACACATGGTAGAAAAATCATTTGGCCAGTTACTAGTAGTTATTTACAGTTATGGGAATACATGTTTTAGGCCTATGTACAGTATTTTTAAAAATTGAAGTTTTGTGTTATTATGATTATTCATTTATCCCAAAAGTCCGCTATTTCCAAATTCAGAAAACATCCCTTATCAAGGAAAAAAACTGTAGATAATGCGTCATTTACATGATCTTTGATGATAGACACGAGGGTCCAGATTTTTTAGATCCACCAAAATAATGATGGATGAACTCTGGGGTGAGTCAGAAAACTAGAACCCGGACATTTAGGCTAAGTCTGAGATATGTTCAAACAGTCCAGAATAATGAAATTGGTACCAGTTATACGACATGTTAAGATTTTCTCTTTGTTGTTTATTTGATAATTTTTTTTCAAATTTTGGATCGTTTTCACAAATTAGGCTACATGGAAAAGGCAATGGCCGATCGACAAAATCTTACAAGTGAACGAACGCCAATTGATCTCTTTGCCGATCTATATCCGCCCGATCATTGTGCTGTTTTTGCAATGGTCATTATTTTACTTATGCTCTCAAAAATGTCATCAGAATTAACTTAAAGCTAAGAATGCAAAAACGATTGGGGGAGCCTTATTTTTGAGTCATAATTTTACATGAATCGATTTTACTACAGACAGATCTAGGCCTATGTACAGCCTACCAGTAGCCGACTACATGCATCATGTATACATTTTGGTACGAGTGACATCTATTAGCTGAAATATTTTGTGACACTCATTTGGTATTAAATAAGCCTTTTTGATCAAGGGAAAAATCGAAACAACCAACTTTTTATGTTTATCTTCGTGATAGAGAGATGTTGTTTTTCTCATCTGATGTGATATCAAATGTTGTTTTGAGTGGGGAAATTATTGTGCTTTTTGATAATTAATTTGGATATTATCAACAAAAAGAGAAAATAAAATTCATTTGAAAAAAATATTGGCGCAGGGTAGACTCGAACTCGCGGCAACTAAAAGTAATATATAATGTATTGTACAAGCCACCTACTTAACCCACTCGACCACCGCGGCCACATTAATCAATGGTGATTATAATTTACTTAAACCAAATATGCGTGCGTTATATGAAATAAATTGTTCATGATTTATGATGATAAACCTGTCCATTTTCATCTTTTAATTGATTTTCATTGATCTTCACATTTTCCTCAAACAAAAACTTCAGATTATGCAAATATTTAGTGATTTTTTAAATGTTTTGTAAACTTCGGTTTCCGAGTTTTTGTCATCGGCGTGGGCACTGTGATGTAAGTTGTACGTTAGGTTTGTGTAGTCATTCAAAGATGGCGACAACAATACAGCATGAGAGGTAGGTGTTTTAGTTTTTCATTGATAAATTTCTTAAACGGTCGTATCTTGTCTTGATACTGATATCATTATACAGGGGAAATGTATACCTATCAACGGTTCTATATATCAAAGTACCAGTGTTGTCCTATCGTACTCAGTCGTTGTGCAAAGACAGCCCAACACGGAAAACTTTTTTCGAAGCGAGAAAGTTGTCCTTTTAAGGATGATTACATAGTAATCAGCGAACTAGGGAACAAACTATTGCTATTACTTGGATGTCTTTAACATGCTCTTTTCTATGGTTACTGTTATTTTACACAAAAATGTCTAGAATGACCACAAACACCGTGTTTATTAAATGGCCAGACAACGGTGTAGTCAGAGTGAAAATATGCAGACACAACGGTGCAGTTTCTGTGTTTTATGTACGGTGTGGTTATATTTTCATAACAAATTGTGAACGGTGTAGACATAATGCAATTGTGAACGGTGTAGACTTGAAGTAATACAGAACTTATCATTTCTGGAATGATAATATTTTTATGTTTAATGATAACGTTTTCACGGCTGAGAATCATGTTTTACAATTACTACCGAAATTCTTCAACAATTGTGTTAATAATTTTTTTATGTGACTGACTTGTAAATGCTTTGCAGCAAAGAAGGTGACAATATGTCTACAAAATATACTTTAATCAAAATATATCAGAATCTAGTTTCCTTGCTATTTGTCAAAGCAATTCCGTAAGGGTCAAATAGTAGAAATTACCAAGAATCTGCTGGCGTCCGTTTTATTTTTTTCTTTATTTTCAGTTCCATGCTGTTCACCTATTACTACTGTCATTTCGAAGGGAGTTTCGAAAATGTTGTGAAGCATTCGGAACATGACCATTCCAGTCAGATATTAAAAGTGCGCAGGGCGGGGGAGATCAATGATCAGACAGGTCAAAAAGATTTGAAAACTCTGAACTTTAGTATTATTCCTGATATTATCAAGAAGTCAGACTAGGACACCATCTCCATTTGCGAGCATAGAATACACAAGATAGACCTCATCGACGTAGAAAAAAGGATTTTGGAGTTAACAAGATTCTTTCTATCGATGATATCCCCGGTTTTGAATGCATGAGTCCTGAACATAAAAAATGACGAAGTTCAACACCCCATAAAGTCGTTCAAAAAGCCCCGACCTTAATTCCTGATATTTCCATTGGACGTGCTAAAACAGATGAAACGGATAGGGTCTCTTCTCTTTCCCCACGAGAACATGAAAACATATGGCTGAAATGAACAGTTTGTTCCCAGATGTGATTAAGTCATTGAGAAGCGTTGATCAACTTGGTATTTGTTTATTTTGGTCAATGAAGGTCGGCTCTCGATGGAAAACATTGCATTTCATTTATTTATGGATGTGTGTAAGTTACACTGTCTTGGTAGTACTTCAATGCGTTTTACTCCAATAGTCAAACGGTTTTGGCGAATAGAATATTGTCTTTTTCATTGCAAATGGTTACATTTTATGAGTGAGCCCAAAAAATCTTGGTCAGAAAAATGTCAGTCCTGAAGAAGAAGTTCATTACGTATGAAATTCCAAAATGAATTTTGCAGTTCCAGAATTCTATTTTCAAGACTTACTTACTTAAGTCGAACAAGACGAAAAAAAAGGCCCAAATGTTTATGACACAAATTTATAATTTATGTTTTGTTATTTATAATTTATGTTTTGTTGATTGAATCCTTTATTTTGGGTAAAATCAGACTTTTCAATGAGGGGTCAATTTGAAAACAAGATACATTTCGATCAATAATTATCATACTCCATGAGTTGAAATCATTTCATTAATTACAATAATTGATTGTAATAACCAATTAAAACAGTTACAAAGAAAAATTCAAAGCCAGAGCCGAAATTTCGAATCTACAAATCAAATGAACGGATGAACAAGAAATTTGCCGTTGCACTTAACATGGCTTCAAAATGACGGTTATCGTATGTCTTATTTGATATTTTGTGATGGTATTCCTTTTGATTATCATTTCCGTCAGATGTTTATTCAATCACAAATAACAAAATGTCTCCCGAAAATTAAATCAAACATACATTGAACTGTTTAAGGCTTAGGAGAATGAAGAGAAGAGAAAACATATTTTCTTAACTTTTGTTTTCATTTACTTTGAGGATGGCGGCATTTTCATCTGAGTTTTCTAAGACCAAAGTATTTGAGGGAGATAAAACAGATGATCTGCTATCTGTTAGAGCTAGTTCGCCCTATACAACATACCAAGTCTACACCGTTCACAATTTGTTGTGAAAATAATAACTACACCGTACAGATAACACAGAAACTGCACCGTTGTGTCTGCATATTTTCACTGTGACTACACCGTTGTTTGGCCATTTAGTAAACACGGCGTTTGTGGTCATTCTAGACATTTGTGTGTAAAATAACGGTAACCATAGAAAAGAGCATGTTAAAAACATCCAAGTTAGAGCAATAGTTTGTTCCCTAGTTCGCTGTTTACTATGTAATCATCCTTAAAAGGGCAACTTTCTCGCTTCGAAAAAAGTTTTCCGTGTTGGGCTGTCTTTGCACAACGACTGAGTACGATAGGACAACGCTGGTACTTGGCTATATAGCACCGTGAATAGGTATACATTTCTCCTGTACAATGATATCAGTATCAAGACAAGATACGGCCATTTAAGGAAATTATCGACGAAAAACTAAGACACCTACCTCTAACGATTTTCCCCCGACGCCATCTTTGATTGACCACTCAAAACTTCCGTACAAACTACACAAATCTAACGTACAACTTACAACACAGTGGTGGGTGGGGGTAGATGGCATAAAATACGCAAACAACGGCCAAGATTTAAGAATACAAATCGTGTCTCTAAGCCTAGCCTAAGATTAATAAAAGGAAGAGAAACAAATCTTATTAGCCACTTGTTTTGTTTATGTTGGACAAACTCGTGAAACTTGCTGTTTTAGGTTTCTGCTCTCCGTTCGGAAAGTTGAAAAATCCCGCCGGCACAACAACACTGAAAGTGTGAGAAAAAGGCATAAAATCGCAAGAAATCGGTCAGAAAACACATTGTTACTGAAAGCTGATGTTCTGTGCTATATCTTGTATGAAAAAGAACCGAATTAGCCAACTTTATTGACAGAATTTTCCAATTTTGCAAAACCAATGAGTGAAATTATCGAGTTATTTTTAGACGTCGGGTTTTATCGGGGGTTTTCCAATAATTTATCGCGATGTCAAAGATACCGGTTTTCACAGAGCGCGGCTCATATATTGTTTGATGTCAAGATAAAATGGGGCCTTTTCATTTGTATGTGAAACGTATCGGATTTTGTATTATGCCTGAACGTGTATACCTGAAGTTAATGCTCTTGCTTGCTTTTCAATTATAAGAATAAAATTCCTACTAGATGGATATCTTGAGATAATGAGACTGAGCAAGCAGCATCTTTTCGATCAATTTGCTAGCCTGTGGTCAACACAGTCTTGTCAGACTCGATGCTTTTCATACTAGAAATAAGACCCATTTTACCGTGACACCGCAACACCACAAACACAGTTTTCAGATTTACCTTGGCTCGATACAACAGTGGAAACAGTAAAATTCTGCATGTGTTCAGACTCGAGCCGTTTTTTGATTTCTGACACCTGAGCGTTGTATTGAGACATCACATTTATTTGTGAACCATCAAGTTGGAAGTTGTCAATAAGGTATTTATATAGATTAACCTGCAAAACATCAAATATACTTGGGAATGGCTAAGATTTTAACCGAACTGGATAAATATTGCACATAATGATACTTGCTTTTCATTTTGGCCGCATAAAAATGTAGTTTATAAAATTAAATCAATATGTATGTACAAAATCAATGTTCTTCGTTTAAATTTCATTGCATGTTAACTTTGACAAGTTTCAATCTCGTTTCTTTCGTGAAGGGTTCATATAAATCAAAATCAATGTTTGACGCAAACTCTTTTCAATTAGTTCAACTATATATCTTATACATTTCTAATTGTTTTACCACTAGCATTGAGGTAATATATAGAGATTAAGTAACTGAAGAAATGATCTTTTACCCGGGAATTGAATATAGATCTAATTTCTGTAAAGCTCAACTGAACTTTACAGTGGATCTTTTCCAAAAAAGTTGTTCCGACAAGAGTGAAAATCTTAGTTAAAATTCTCACTGCAGCAAATACGAAATTCATTTAATTGAGAACTCCCAGGGTTTCGCTGCCAGGAATGTAATAAATGGGTTACAATTCATTAATTGAAAGTTACTCTTGATTAATTGAATAAATTAAAGTAAATGATGAAATTGAATAATTTTCTAATTAGATATTGTAGCGACCGATGCATTGGACAAAGAAGTACGCACCACTACATCTATTTCTTCCTGATTGCTCTTGGACTGCTCGTTCCCCTCCTCTGTACTGACGGTGAGAACTCTTTCTTCACCCTCCAAGTGTACCAGCACGTGCGGTATCTCATCTACCTGGCCGTATGTACCTTTCTTCACAGGCCAAAGTCCGTGTACTGGTGTTTCCCATGCCCATTGTCCTCGTTCTGTCCGAAGCTTGTTCTCGTAGAACTGTTTGGAAGGGAAGTGGCAAATATGTGGGTTCTACAAAAGAAATAATAAATGAATTAAAATCTTAAACAGTTATTGTGTCCAGATTTTGAAAACAAGAGTGCCTGAAAGGCACTGATCAATATCGCTCACCTGAAATCTTCATGTATCTGATTGTGTACAAAATAAATTTTGTTGTAAACAAATATTTATGTCACATTGAATTATTGTAAACTAGAATAGCACTGAAAGTGACCATACCCCCCCCCCCCCCCCAGCACTGTTTTTGTGCATTTTGAGAAACTTACATTTCATTTGAACGTTGAGCTGATCAAATGGGAAGAAGAGCGAACAAAAATCAACAGACCAAACAACACATGTAAATGTTGCAAAAAATGCCAATTTTCAACAAAAGGACATAGCTCATTTAAAAATCAACTAGCCCCGCCCTGCCATGCCCACATTTTTCATTAAATCAAAAATTCACAACCATGTATTGAAGGCAGTCACTCAAAGTACATTCCGGTAAGGTTTGGTTCAACTTTGCCCTATAATTGCTTTTTTAAAGAATTTTCTCATGATTTCGTTAAGTCCGATAAGCCCTGCCCGGCCACGACCACAATTTTTGACAAATAAAAAAATTGCGAATAAATATTGTAACAAGTCATCCAATGATCATTCCTGCCAAGTTTGGTAACAAATCGCCTGACGGTTAAGGAGGTGAAGATTTTTGAAGAATTATCTAACAATTTCTCAAAGTCTGATAAGCCCCGCCCTGCCACGCCCACATTTTTCACCCAATAAAAAATTCATGAACACGTGTTAAATACAGTCACTCGATGGACAATCCTGCCAAGTTTGGTAAAAATTGGCCAAATAATTTATTTTAAAAAAAAAAATCACATCATTTCTCTAAGTCCGATAAGCGAAGCCCTGCCATGCCAACAATTTTTGACGAATCAAATTTTCATGAACAAGTTTTGAAAAAAGTCACCCCCCCCCCCCCCAGGAACATTCCAAGTGGTTGAGGAGAAGATTTTTGAAGAATACTCTAATGATTTCTTCAAGTCTGATAAGCCCCGCCCTGCCACGCCCACCATTTTTGACGAATCAAAAATTCACAAACAGTTTTGAAAAGGGTCACCCAAGGAACATTTCTGCCAATTTGGAAAGTATTGGCTAAGTGGTTGAGGAGGAGAAGATTTTTGAAGAATTCCCTAATGATTTCTTTAAGTCTGATAAGCCCCGCCCTGCCACGCCAACAATTTTTGACGAATCAAAAATTCACGAACAAATTTTAAAAGGGTCACCCAAGGAATATTTCTGCCAAGTTTGGAGAGAATTGGCCCAGTGGTTGAGGAGAAGAAGATTTATGAAGAATTCACTAATGATTTCTTTAAGTCTGATAAGACCCGCCCTGCCACGCCCACATTTTTTTATGAATCAAAAATTCACAAACAGTTTTGAAAAGGGTCACCCAATGAACATTTCTGCCAAGTTTGGAAAGAATTGGCCAAGTGGTTGAGGAGAAGATTTTTGAAGAATTCCCTAATGATTTCTTTAAGTCTGATAAGACCCGCCCTGCCACGCCCACAATTTTTGACGAATCAAAAATTCACGAGCAAGTCTTGAAAAGGGTCACCCAATGAACATTTCTGCCAAGTTTGGAAAGAATTGGCCAAGTGGTTGAGGAGAAGATTTTTGAAGAATTCCCTAATGATTTCTTTAAGTCTGATAAGCCCCGCCCTGCCACGCCCACAATTTTTGACGAATAAAAAATTCACGAACAAGTTTTGAGAAGGGTCACCTAGGGAACATTTCTGCCAAGTTTGGAAAGAATTGGCCAAGTGGTTGAGGAGGAGAAGATGTTTAAAGCAATTGTTGACGACGACCGACGCACGACGCACGCCGGACACATGGTGATCACAAAAGCTCACATTGAGCATGTTGCTCAGGTGAGCTAAAAAAGGTACTTATTGCATATCATCTCATCATGGATCATCGCATCCTTGAGCCTCATTATAGCCTGACCAGGAGCTGGACACTAAAATACATTATAACTCAAAATACCTAACATAACATAATGTTAAATGTTAGGTAAATTTTAGGTTACGTTAGGTGACAGATTATATCGACTATATTGACCATATGATCCAAGTATCTCGTTTTTCTGAAGTCATATTTTCCTTTACGACTTATTTCTTCAACGTTATCTACTTCTCACTTACCATACGGTACTGTTGTTCCAGCATGGTGAAGGGTATCCGCTTGTTCTCCGAGTATCGTTCAAACAGTGACTTGTCAAGACCGAGTTCAGCAGCTTCTCTACACATGATGATTGGCCGGAGTTGTTTGTGGTCTCCTATCAATACCACCTGCTCCGCATTGGTGGCTAGAACGGGCACCAGACACTGTGGCTCGGGACACATCCCAGCCTCGTCAACAATAACCTGGCACAGGACACAGGGATTAATAAGAAAGGTCATGTATTAAAATTATTCACGAGAATGGCGTATGACGCGGTTGAAAACGGGTGACTGCATTTGTCATTTAGCAAACGGTCAACAAATAATACTAGTATATTGAACCAAAAAGGAAACTTCCGCAAAGTATGTGCCAGTTGTTCAATGATAATACTTACATGCACACACATATGTACTATAGTAGCTTTTAAAAATTGATTGCAATATTGGTCGGCTAATCCCCTTATAAAAGCCCAATATGTTTTATCAATTGAAAAATCGAATTATTCGTGCCTGCCCGTAAGGAATATCTACATTGTGACTTGGAGAAAGTTTCCTTTTTGGTTCAGTATGATATGATTAATAAAGTAAGCTTCATTTATAGGGACACAAATCATTCATAGGGACACAAATGTTATCATTATTTTAATACTAAAATGGAAATTTAACTTGTATGTGAAAGGTTCATATAATAAATTGATATACCTGGAAAACACTTGTAGCCTCCAGTACTTTAGGATTTGAACCAACTGCTGTGGTACACAGTATAACATTATACTGTCTGATCATATCAATGCTTCCTTCCCTAATCAGGTGAACATACTTCTTAACGAGTGCAGGATTGGGCGCGTAGTTGCTATCCTTGAAGATCTTATCATAGGCATTAATTTCTGCAGCATTTTTCGCTCCTTTTTGACGAATCAAGTGGTGGAGTGATATTGACTTCAGTCTATCATCAGCTAAACGCACGGAAAAGATTTTTGTTACCTCTTTTACACAAAAAAAAATCAAATTGTCCAAATTAGAAGCTTTGGTATATGAATTGGGATATGGTGTTGGAGAATGAAAGTATGTGAATGAAAGCACAGAAAATATAAGATAAATACATGAAATGATATTAATTGATTTCCCCTCTTTTTCCTCGTAGATTTGGTTACTACTAACCCTTTCCCTTTCAAGAATATTAAACAAAGGGATAGTTTAGAACAAGAGTGCCTGAAAGGCACTGATATCGCTCACCTGAGTTCTTCGTGTATTTGATTGTGTACAATATAATTTTGTTGTAAACAAATATTTATGTCACATCAAATTATTGTAAACTAGAAAATCACTGAGAGTGATCATACCCCCCAACAGCACTGTTTTTGTGCATTTTGAGAAGTACATTTCATTTGAACTGTGAGCTTAACAATTGGTAAAGAGCAATAGACCAAACAGCACATGTAAATGTTGCAAAAAATGCCAATTTTTATCATAAGGACATAGCCCATCAAAAAATAAACAAGCCTCGCTCTGCCATGCCCACATTTTTTCAAAAAATCTAAAGTTCACAACCGTGTATTGAAGACAGTCACTCAAGGTACATTCCTGTAAGGTTTGGTTCAAATTTGCCCTATAATTGCTTCTTTAAAGAACTTTCTCATGATTTCGTCTGATAAGCCCTGCCCTGCCACGACCACATTTTTGATGAATAAAAAATTTGCGATCAAATATTGTAACAAGTCACCCAATGATTATTCCTGCTAAGTTTGCTAACAAATCACCTGGTTAAGAATGGTTAAGGAGAAGAAGATTTTTGAAGAATTATCTAAAGATTGCTTAAAGTCTGATAAGCCCCACCCTGCCAAGCCCATGTTTTTCAGCCAATCAGATATTCATGAACATGTGTTGAAGAGAGTCTCTCAAGGGACATTCCTGCCAAGTTTGGTTTAAATTGGCCAAATAATTGATTTTTAAAGATTTTTCACATGATTTCACTAAGTCCGATAAGCTCCACCCTGCCACGCCCACAATTTTTGACGAATCAAAAATTCACGAACAAGTTTTAAAAAAGGTCACCAAATGAACATTCCTGCCAAGTTTGGTTAGAATTGGTCCTGTGGTTAAGGAGAAGAAGATTTTTGAAGAACTATCTAATGATTTCTCGAAGTCTTATAAGTCCCGCCCTGCCACACCTACAATTTTCACCCAATCAAAAATTCATAAGCATGTGTTGAAAACAGTCAATCAAGGGACATTTCTGCCAAGCTTGGTTCAAATTGGCCTTATAATTGATTTTTAAAGATTTTTCACATGATTTTTCTAAGTCTGATAAGCCCCGCCCTGCCACGCCCACAATTTTTGACAAATCAAAAATTCATGAACAAGTTTTGAAAAGGGTCACCCAAGAAACATTTCTGCCAAGTTTGGAAAGAATTGGCCCAGTGGTTAAGGAGGAGAAGATTTTTGAAGAATTATCTAATGATTTCTCGAAGTCTGATAAGCCACGCCCTGCCACGCCCACAATTTTTGACAAATCAAAAATTCACGAACAAGTTTTGAAAGGGGCCTCCCAAGAAACATTTCTGCCAAGTTTGAAAAGAATTGGCCTAGTGGTTAAGGAGGAGAAGATTTTTGAAGAATTATCTAATGATTTCTCAAAGTCTGATAAGCCTCGCCCTGCCACGCCCACATTTTTTGACAAATCAAAAATTCACGAACAAGTTTTGAAAGGGGCCTCCCAAGGAACATTTCTGCCAAGTTTGGAAAGAATTGGCCCAGTGGTTAAGGAGGAGAAGATGTTTAAAGAAATTGTTGACGACGCACGACGCACGACGGACGACAGACGACGGACGACGGACGCCGGAGAGTGACTGACCCTAAGAGCTCCCCTTGAGCTCGTTGAGCTCAGGTGAGCTAAAAAGATTACACAAGCATATGATCTGATACTGAATAGGTCGTTTGTTTTCTACTAAGAATTACAAATGTATTCAAGTATTCTTTCATACAAGATATTATTCAACTTTCTTGACATAAACTGTCGCATTAACCAAACAATCCATATTTATCAATACCCGCTGAAAATGTCAAATCAAGTGAATTACCTTTAAGATTGTGTGTACTCCGTCGTGATAAAAATGTTCTTCCAGGAATAGGGAACTCCATGGCTTCTATTGACCGACCATAGACACGGAGGAATTTTGGCATTTTTTCTCCAAGTTTAGACAGCATCCAACCTACAAAACAGAAATTATCGAATAATACGGTAGTATGGTAGCATATATGGTTTAGAAGATATACTCTGGAGAAGTATTTTGTCCACGGACAGACAGACAGACATACATACAGACAGACAGGTTGATTCCAATACACCCCCTAAAACATTCGTTTTAAGGGGGTTTTAAAACATTCGTTTTGCGGGGGTATAATAAAATAACGTATTTGTTTTGTTTATAACAACTGATCTTGTATAACTTGGTTATTCTTATTCGTATAGTTTTGGAAAGATTAAGAGGATACTTGAAAAGAGCCAATACAATTTCACGACCTGAGGTAGTACTTACGTGCAACCAGATCCACAGATTTGTTAGAAGGTCCACAGAAGAGCACTTGATGTCTTTTCCCACCTTCCTGGTGTTTAATGTAGTTAATCTTATCAAACAAACACATCAGCTTTATACCAGTGTAACTTTTACCTGTACCTGTTTGATAAAGTTGAAATACCTGTATATTTGTTGGCTAAATGTAGACTATAGTAGATATGCGCATACAAATAGTTTTGAGTTTTTAAGTCAAGCATTCGAAACTTTAATAAAAATTACATAGTAATGCAAATAATATTACAAAATTATGACTGTCCATGATATATTTTTAAATGAGCTGCGATAGAAAAGTTTGAGATCTATAGAATATGATGAAAACATGAAGAAATGACAAAATAAATAAGCATGCATGTATATACGACATAGATCTATATCAACATTAAACTCATTCAAAATTAGTCAAATAAATAAGTATAATTTCAAAAGCAACTATAAAATAAAATCGTATGTAAAAAATATGAATTGTTTAACCGTAAAGGAACATGTGACTAATCATTCCATATTTAGAAGATTAAATGTTCAAAACAGACTTTTTCTCTTGTGACTACCATTATATAGAATAATTATAATGAAGAAAATAAGGAAACACATTGTCAAGGCACGGTATTTTGGCACATGTTTACAAACTTTACCCATGTAAACAACACAATATAACCCACAGGCGGCAATCACGTGACTTTGTTATGATGCTTTCCTAACTTTTGTAAACAAAACACTCGGTAGGTACACTTTTTTCTCAAATTTTAGATCAAATACTGAACACTCAATTTTGAGATACGTGCCATTCGTTACGTTGTACTCTCTAGTCTATTTTGATACCAAGTTTTTTGTGCAAAGTATTTTTGAATTCCGTGATATATTTTCTTAAAAAATGCTTGCACTTTTCACAAATGTTCTCAGCTTTGACAGGGATTCGAGGGAAGATCTTGGTATCAAAATAAACCGGAGAGTATGACGTATCGAATGGTACGTAGATCTATCTCAATACTGAGTTTTTGATTTGAAATTTATGAATAATTTGTACTTACCGGGTGTATTTTGTTTACACAAGTTAGGAAAGCATATCATAACAAAGTCACGTGATTGCCGCCTGTGTAACCGAACAACTGGAATTTGGCATGCAATGGTTGGAATCTCACAGATTTCTCACACCTGCAATATTCGAACCAACACATACAAAATTGAAGTACATTTGTGACCCGTCACGCTATAAGGGACCTTATCGGATGTGCGAAAAATATCGACCCTAGTCCGTATGCGCAGTCCGCGCAGCCAGACTAAGGAAGACACTTTTCACTTTTATACAATTTTCTGAATCTGGAATGTTGTCCATATCTTACTTTATGTCCATTTTTCACGTGTGATAACTGGTCAACCTTAGAGGAATCTGATCAGTTTGTCAAAATTTGGATCTTTGGACATCTGATAAGGTTCCTTTTAGCGTGACGAGTCACATTTTCCTTTGTTTACACTAGCCATAATAATCGTGACTGCACTATACCTGGCGGTCCCTGTATTAGGGAGAATCTGTTGGTGAGAGCTTTATCAATAGCTTCTTGTTGTTTCCTGTTGTTCTTTGGCAGCGGTGCGGCATCTGACGTTACTATATATAAATCCCTCTCAATCAGATCTGCCAAGTGGGCATGTCCTCTGTCTAAAATGTTTAAGAAAGGATATTATTATTTTAATGAATAGACAAAAAAATAAATATTCAATGTCTTTAAATAGAAGCTTGGATAAGTCAAAGCATGTGAATAAATACTTGTTTTGCTGGTACATGTACATAGCTAGTGTTGTAAAATATACAAGGGAATATGACGCTTTAACTAAAGAAAGAGCAGTTTAAAAGTTCAATATTGGGACAATTTCTTAAAGTAAATTGAAATCAAGAAATCATTCCAAAACAAAATATGGTTTTGACGTACATGTAGGATGTTAAAGTAGAGAACCTTGAGAAAATGTTGATAATCAGGATCCTTAAACATTTCAAAGCTATAAATTGTAAAATCACATTTTTTAACTATTTTCTTGTCTTCTGCAATTCCTTTGAATTTGGAATGGTCTGAAATGCTATTATTTAGGAATGTAAAATGTGAATTTATTTGTTAAGTTCTGGCAGATGTTCAAGATGAAAACATTAGCCAATCGCTATTCGCTACAAAAGGTTCAGGTCACTTTTGCTTAAACAGGTGAACTTACCAAGTTTGGGCATTGCGTCTTTGTTCAATGCTATTTTCACAGCAACAGAGGACATCTCAGCTGAGGTCAGTCGTTTAATGTAGCTCTCAGTTCGCCTGACAAATAAACGAAACAATTAACAATTAATAATGTTCCAACATCTTTTAGTTCGAAAAAGTTTATTATGTCTTTTAGGAAGGATTAAATTTATACTCTTGTTTAACACTTAAATTCATTTGCCAAGCTCTCTCTCTCTCTCTCCTAATGTACTTAATTTAGAGAACAAATAGGAAGATATTGCTTTTGAAGTCATGAAAGAAAATACAGTTGTCGAACAAAACTCACATCAATGAAAGGCAATCAAAATTAATAGAGAATTCGTAGTGGCATTTATGCAAAATCCATTTGAATAACTGGATGATACAGTAATCAGTATTGGTTTAACCCTTTCCCAAACAAGACCTATTTTTGACGTCCCTAATAGAAAGGCTTGGGAAAACATTGAAACAAAAGAAGAAACTGCTGATAATCAGCAGTTTCTCCTTTTGTCTCAATATTTTCTATGGCATATTTTACACAAATTTTATCTGTACTAACATCCATTTCGTAATTTGTGGCAGTTTTTGAAGTGGATCACCCATAAATTTTGTCGTTTGGGAAAGGGTTAATGGCTGAAAAAAATATGATAATGTCCATGCTTTATTCTAAAGTGTGATACCCAGTAAAACACTTACCGGTCAACCTCTGATTTACACAAGATCTCCACACTCAAAGTAGACCCTTTCTTTCTGGCTTCCGCAGGCAACGGTGGGCACCTCTCGTGCAAGACAAACTGAACCGTCAGTTTACTGTCCTCTGGTCTCTCTTTTATAACCTTCTTCTTCACGCTTGTTACTTCTGCATGTCCTACCCATATTGGCTTTTGGGATTTTTGAACCAGTGAATTACTCGATTGATTTGTTAGATTTGTTTGATTGGTCGGGACATATTTAAGGCATAACCAGTCATAAGACTTTGGTTCAGGCTTTGGCTCGTCTTCGTCATCAACTCCGGAGAATTCAATGTTTCTTATTTCACAAAAACCAAGAGGCAGCGCAAACTTTCCTCTGCGTTCCCCATCAAATCGTATCTGTACATTGTTAATGATACAGCTTTCTTCATTTGAGATTGCTCCAACAGCAGCTTCCATAGATAAGATAGGCAGCCAGGTGTTGACATATGTGCTGGAATCCTTGTACTCCTGTGATGTAGGCCTTGTTGTATATCTGCTGAGATGAAGAACAGGGTCATCCATGTGCTGCAGGCATAGTTTCACATTGTGTGTCATGTTGTATAGAACAAGTTTAGGTGTCAAGAGCCCCTTTTGTGGAACGCATGACATTTGGCCGTTTATTGCTTGTCCGTGACCGAAAGTCAAAGAAAACTTGGTGTTAGGCTGGATATCTAAAGGATCTAGGCTTTCCGTTGACACATCATCTAACCCAGTCCCTGCAGTGCGGACCTGGATATTCTTCATGGTCCTTATGAGATCATCCTGTCGGTTTTCCACAGCACATTTCAACATCCTTCCCCATCCGTTTAAAGGCACAAATATGACACCTGGGTTTGCGACAAGTGACTGTACATTGTTTCCTCGGTTACGGGGTTGTGTGGACATTCCTTTAGTGTCGTATATCCTCTTTCTCCAGAACCCTGTCACCATGTCATAGTTTGTTTTGGTGTCCTCCTTTACTTCTGGTTTTCGACTCATGTCAAGCACATTGAAGGCTAATTGTTTCTGTCTTGTATCCACATATTTAAGCTCTGGTGCACATAGGCTAACACCCCTGTCAGTTGCCTCATCAACGTAACATCGGATCATCTCGGGGTTTCTCTTCAGTTCAATTGCCTTTTGAAGACCTCTGCAACCCTTTTCATAATCCTTTGCTCTGTTCATTGCAGCATTTACGTGTACACATATTTGCTCAACTTCATGCTTGCTATACGGCGGTGGTTTCTTGTCAATGTGTGCATGCAAAAGCCTGTGAATGACTAGGTCATTATATCTTCGTATGGGTGAGGTGAAGTGTGTGTATGGACACTTGTTCAAACTGAAATGACGCTTTGATTCTGACAAATTTCCCCTTTCAGAACACTGGTATGACGCTCGTTCCTGAATACGTATCCAATGTTGGTACACAATGTGCTGTATTGGATACAAGTCATCCGTTTTTAGGTACTGCATTGCTTTCTCTGGGTTACTTTTAAAGCTGTCCCACAATGCTCTAGGGACCATCATGCATTTATCACTTCGATCTTCACGTAGGTTTTCTATGTTTGGTTGAACAGCATTGCAGATCGTCTTCCCTTGAAGTCGCATTACAGCATTGATGTAGATGGAATCCTTCTTCAAAAATTCTCCCATTTTGTCTTTATTTGGCGGTTGCTGGCATCGAATTGGCGTACAATCAGGAAATGTTCGAACAAGAACTTCAGCAACCTTTTGGTTTGCCATTATCATGAACTCCTCAACTAGGTAATGAGCTTCTAGAGTTTCCATTAAAGAATCTTCGGACAAGTCGTCATCTGTTTCCACATCAAGAGCAAACATAGCATCTCCAAGCCTCCGCTTGCGGATCTTCCTAGCAAGGTCAAAGAGATATAAGATATCACGTCCTGTGGGAGATCTTTCATCTTGTGTATTTATGATATCCTGGGCCTCGCGGTAAGTGAGTTGTTGACTGGATTGTATCACAGATTTCCTAATCTGGACGTTGTTGCCCTCCATTTGCTTCAACATCCCTCCTTCATCCAGTAGAAAGAAGACTGATATAGCACGTCTTTGTTGGTGTGGAAGCAGACTGCACAGATTGGAGCTTAATGGCTCGGGTAGCATGTGTCTTGGTTGTCTGATTTTCGGGTAGTATGTAACACCTCTACTGTATGCTTCAATATCGACGGGGTCATCTTTCTTAACCAAAGCTGAAACATCTGCAATATGAACTCCGACCCTAAATCCATCTGCAATCTTCTCTACACTTAGAGCATCATCCAGGTCCTGTGAGCCAGGAGGGTCTATTGTAAAAGTTGTCAGCTGACAAAGATTAACCCTACCTTCTCCTGTAGCTTGACATTGTGTTTCTTGATTCCTGCGTATCAGAGCTTCTGTTACTGCATAGGTGTCCCTTCCATACAAGCCTGGAACTTTGTGCTTCAAATTGAGAATTGAAAGTCCACGCTCGATGTTGTCTCCATGTCTAAGCACTCTTATAACAGCTCCAGTTGGATAGATTGATCGTGGACTCCAGTGAATCAAGGCAACAAGGAACACACACGTATCTCGATCCCCAGGGTTTACGTCAATTATTTTTGGGTCTTCGGCTAAGGTCTCGCTCAAATGGTCGTATGTATAAATTTCGACTTTGTATCTTTTGACCTTTCTAAATTTTTGATATATTTTCTTGTTTAAGATACTGATCTTTGGAACAGTCTTACATAACGGCCTGACTAAATGTGTTTCCATGTCATCCAGTGTACATATAAAGACAGGGTGCTTTACATTTTCGAACCTCTTTCTTTGTGTTAGTCCAATTACTTTTCCGTATCGCCTGTCTCCACTTTCATGCTTTTTATCAAGAAGTTCAACCACAACTTCGTCGTCATTGAATGTCTGTCCTGCCTTTGATCGCCCTGATATTTCTACGAGAAGTCCCGATTCACTTGCCTGTACTGGGTAGCAGTAGGAAACATGAGATCCTTCAATCTGCAGGGTACACTTCTTGTATATGTCTGGTCTTTGTAGCAGTTTTGACGTGAGAACTTCTTGAGAAAGGAAGGGTGTATAATACGTTTGCCTGTTTCCTTGGTTCTCTTTAGACACATATGGGTCTAAATATGACATGTTAAGTTTGATCCCTTCAGTCATAAGTTTTTCATCTGTAATTGCGTGTCGATCATCTTCGTAACTCCGTCCCTGCTCGTGGTATCGGCGACATGTTTGTTCATAGAATGTGTCCTCATCCTCACCGATGTTTTGTTCTTCCTGAATTTCTTCCTCCATGTTGATATTGTCTGATTCATCTTCAGAGCCGCTGTCGTCGCTGTCTGTCAGCAGTGACATATCAGTGACAGAGCCAGACAGATCTGCAATGCTGAAACCAGCACTCCCAAAACTTGAATCACGGGATCGCTTGCCAATTCTTGATTCCATATTACATTGTTTATTTTCATCCGGCGTATTTGTCTTAGTGTCAGATTTCCTGTCATAGATGACCACTGTGTCTGTTTGTTGACTACTGGAGGTTGCTCCAGACATTGCAGATTGTTTGGTGTCTACACTATTTGGTCGGGGACATGGTGATGGGGCTCTAGATGAATTCGCGGACGTGGAAGCTGACTGAATCTCAACTTCGTTGGATCTGTCCCTGGGTTTTGCTGTAAAAATGAAACCAAGACTAATAAGTGAAGTTCATAATGTGGCTTAATCCGTAAAACGACTGTTAAAAACGGATTTTACCAAAAATACCAGTAATTAGTATTTCTTGTTGTCCTAAGGTAGTCTATTTAATCTTTTATTGATATATAAGCCTAATCCATCAATGTTCGGAAGATAGAAGCGTATGTGCTTCGGTAGATGATATAAATATTAGTGTAATCTTAATTAAATGTTGTATAATACAATACATACGCCGTCTGTGTCTTGTCTTTGACTTTTTTGTCTTAGTTGGTGCTAAGCTTGATGTTGAAGCTGCTTTCTGGAAGGAAAGAGAATGAATGTACACTTAGATCACAATCTTTTGATTCGTAACTTGTCTTAGTCGAGAACAATACAGATGCAGATCAGCCTACATGTAGGTGCAGTTGGAATATTACACGTGCATAAGGTACTATTCCAGTCTATATAGGTTTAGCAATGACACTTGAAGAGGTACTGAACATTTGATATTTCGAATTATAATATTGTATGTTTCCCCTGATATTTTCTTCAAGGTTGCATTTAAATATAAATGATTTGTAGACATCTATAAATGAAATGATATCAACACTTACAGTAATCAATTTTCTCTTCTTTTTTATATTTTCTTACCTTTAAAGTTCCATTAGAAAGACAAGAGGCTGGCAGCCAATCCTGGTCTGGTTCATGGTTGGTATCTGTTGCAGCTTCTTGTAGACTATCCAGTACATCTTGTATCTTCTTCAATAATGAAGTCAATGTTTCATTATCCTCTTCTGTCTAGAAACAAATTAGACAAACATACATGAAAAGTCATCTTTGCAAGCCAAGGGTGAATTCACGACGTAGTCGTGTCTGCAGATACAAATTTAGGTGGGTTCAAAATTTGCTATCGAAGATGATGATGATGATAATAATGATGATGATAATGATGATGATGAATAAGGTTTTGAAAAGAATTAATTTAGAGATAGTATAGAAAGTATAGGAGGTTAGTTTCAAATTCTTTAGAGGTCTTAATTCCAGATCCACATAAACAGTTTCTTCATTGTTTTTTTTATAAAATTGAAAATAAACTATACCTTAGCATATTTTAAAGCCATCTTCACTTTCTCTAACGCCAGTTCTGGCTTGTCATCGATCAAGAGAGATCGGGCAAAAATTTCAAACGTCTTGGAATCGTCGTATTGTGTCAGGTCTTGAAGAACTGGAAAGTAACTTGCGTACATTACTCTTATGCATTATGTGAAGCCCAATTATCCTTTCTCGAACAACAAGGTTTACATTGGTCCAATTTATAAGCTACTGATAGAAAAGGGTGGTTATCATATTTTTGTCTGAATGTTTCTCATCTCTATTTAAAGATTAAAATACAGTAAATACATTCTCTTCTCAAATGGGGAAAAATGTGTTCCACATTGTCTCGAAATTTAAATTAGCTAACTATCGCAATGTATATGTGACCCGTCACGCTAAAAGGGACCTTATAGGAAGTTTGAAAACTATCGACCCTAGTTAGTCTGTGCAGTCCGCGCAGCCAGACTAGGGCCGACACTTTTCACTTATTATGTAATTTTCTAAATCAGGAATGTTTTCCCTATCTTACTATATGTTCATTTACGGGATCTGGATGACCTGTGCTAAATCAGACAAACTTTCGGATAAGGTCCCTTTTAGCGTGACGGGTCGCATATATAGAGGGAGCATTTTGTAAGCATTGGCAATGTATTTTTACCAATCCAGTAGAAATTACCCATTGATAACCATCTTTCAAATGGCGAAATTTCAAGCTGTAACAGTAATTATTACTTACTTCTCATGCAAATCTGTTGTGCTGCTTTTTGATACCCCTGTGGTAATAGAAGGAAAATATAGCTTCTAGTTTATTTAATATGGCTCATACTAAAAGTAGATTTTGCTAAACAATATAGACTTCACAATAGGCCAACACACCAAATTACTTGCACAAACTATTGTCAAATCATGCCAAAGATATTTTTCCAGAAAATGAAAATAAGTTCAGCAACGGTTTGGTTTTTACAAACGTGTAAATATCTATTGGTAAAAATACGGTATGTTTCTATTTATTTCTTTTCACATCACTTCTTGTAAGTTTGTCTGGTAGTCAGATTCGTTTGATATTTCCATTCGTTTTTTCCAAACGAGTGGTACATTCTGACTTTGATCTCGTAGCACTTTCCCAAACAAGACCTAGTGTTGACGTCCCTACGAGAGAAAAGCTTTGGAAACATTTTAGGCATAAGAAGGAAACTTTTACTACCATCAATTTCTCCTGTTGTATCAATATTATCTATGCTATAATACTTAAATACTCAAATACTTTATGGACATTCATTTTGTTGTCTGCAATAGCTTTTAAATTGAAACACCCTTAAAGTGTTTTAGTAAAGGTTCAATGAGCAAAATAGATATAGGGGGTTCGTTTTCCTGTAAATACACAATTTTGACTGACTTCTGCATGAAAATGAAATAATCAGGCTACAGAGGGGTTTTGAACCTCCCGAACCCCCTCTGGACCCGCCACTGCTCTACTGGTACCATTTTCTTACCAATTCTAGGTGACAATTTGCGTATCTTCTAATTGTCTCGAGCTTGTTCCCATCATGTGGTGCTCTCATCATTAGTATAGAACACATGTTTCTGAGCTGCGTTTGACGATTCATGATGTCCTGTGTTATATGTAAACACACATTCCAGCGTCTTCGAGCCTGTGCTAACTTGGACAGATGGTCCATTTCCCGGAATAGTTCTTGGATTTTCTGAAACCAGAAGATGATTATGGGATAGAACGTCGATTTTCTAAAACTAAATAGAAAAGCATTCAGAATAGCAATGAATTTTGAGATAAAATAGACAGGGGTTACTGTTATGTGCTGTTGTTGTTATAAAATTTCGTAACTCATTTCCTGAAGATGTAGTTGTGATGTTTTAGAATAACACCGACAAAATAATATTCTTTGTCCGAAATTACGTTCCAATTTACTTGATAAAATCGAATCCTATTTCAATTGTTGTTATTAAAATTGCTCGCTTCGCCCACAATTAAAAACCTTGTAGCAATTACTTCAAACCAAACAAATTGTAGTTACAAAGTTTTTAAAGCAGCAATTCCACTTACTAGTAGCCTACCCTGATTTTAGCACTAAGGTCAGTTTAGTTTATAAAATTCAATTTCAAAGCTTGGATCACCCCTAAAATTTGTCGTTTTGGAAAGGGTTATCTCTACCTTTTGTTGGAATTGCGGCATGATCAGACTCCACAATGTCTCAGAAACCTGCACGTGCTGTTCAACCGTCCAGTGCGGGTCAAAAACAGTAGCTGTAAAAGTAAAGACATTAAGTATATTGAGAAAAGGTTAAAGTTGAACTTCAACAAAGTGGTCAACAGCGTGGTATGAAATAAATTATAATTTATTGTATATCTAATGATTAAATCTTTCGCAGATTGGTGAATCTTTGAGACAAAAGAATAACATACTGATAATCAGCATTTTCTTTTTTTGTCTCAATATTTTGATCCATTTTGGTAAACAAACCTTATTTTTATCAACACCCATCTTATCGTATTAAGCAGTTTTCAAATGTCTATTTTAATGCCGTTTGGGGGGAGACCTGCGTTTTCTCTTTTTACCTAAATGGTTTCTGTTGTACATGAATCCTTTCTTTATGAACATCCACCCTGTTGTCTTCAGCAGCTTTTAGTTTACTCCTCCCTTATTTCTATTGTTTCGGAAAGGGTAAACAATCAAATAAAAAAGTGTTATTGATATTGTAACAGAATAGGTACCCCACCCACTAGTTTTCCATGGCCAGGAATTGTGTCAATTCCTGACTTTGGTCATTCTACCTTGCAATAGCTATATTTAGTGAAATTTCCTTACTATTGGGTTAATATGCATTTTCTGCACATTCCTAATGCCAGTCTTACCTGCCTAACTCTTACAGTCATCCTATTCAGCCGTTTTATCATTATAGTGTTTTAAGCCATTTTGAATTATCTCCCTTTATGCCAAACTTAAAACTACAATATTTCCTATATAAAGTGTCTACAGAGTGCATTATATGGTTATAAAGTTGCTATTTTGTCTAGAATTTGTCTTTGCAGAAATGGATTTTCATGGAATTGGTAGTAAATGTGTAATTCCATTCCTGGCTTTGACCTTGGAAGTTTGGAAGGAGGGAAAGTTTGAATCCTTTCCACCTTCCCACTTCAGAGGTCCTGTCCTCCTTTATAAGAGTAATTTGCCTATATTGTAGGGTATCAAAAGTTAGTCTTTTATATGTATTTTCTAATTATTTACATGGTTATTCCATATCTTTTTCATGTTTAGAGTAAATGCAGGTGACAGGATTTGCTCCTGGCAACATGGCCGAAATGGCCTGGAATATTCTTTTTGCAGCCAGGATTCCTGGACTGCCAGGAACATGTTGATTGGCTCAGTGACACCTTCCATTACCTGTGATTGGTTAATGAGGGTGTAACCTAGGTGATCAAAAGTCTATATAAAGGGTTAAATCCTGGCACTAGTTTAGTTTTCACTATCAGAGTCAAAGATGTTACTTCGATGCAGAAATTCTCAACAACTGGATTAAATTATACATTTCTAAAACTAACCTGTGACTCTCATTATTTACTTATCCATCTGAACAACTAACCAGGTTGAAGACAGGAATTAGAGAGAATATTGAGCAAAAGTTCCACTTTGTTTACAATATGTCTGTTGTAACAGGTAAAGTGGGAAAAGCTTTAAAAACTTCGGTGAATGAACTGGGAAAAATAAATGTGATCTGCGTTTTCATTTCTCTCTAGGTTTTCAAATTATTAATTTCTCGAGTTGTTTTAACCCATCATAGCACAATGACACATTTGACTCACTCACAAGAAAAGGTTTGGAAAAACATTGTGGAAAATGAAAACATTGCTTGTGACAAGCATTTTCTTAATTATCCACAATATTTTCTTACCAAAACACCAAGAAATGATTCCCTGGACTTGAAATTGTCGTCTGCAACAGCTTTGAATTCTGACCAGTCTAAAATTTTGTCGTCACTTTACCCTTTCCCAAACAAGACCCTAGTTTTGACGTCCCAAATAGAAATGGCTTGGGAAAACATTGAAACAAAAGAAGAAATTGCTGATAACCAGCAGTTTCTCCTTTTGTCTCAATATTTTCTGTGCCGTATCTTACACAAATTCCATCTTTAATATTAACATCTATTTTGTCATTATTTACAGTTTTGAAGTGGAATGATCATCCTGAAATTTTGTCTTTTGGGAAAGGGTTAATGGGTTAAAAATGGTAGACTTTACTAACCTGTATAAAAGCACCTAGCTGCCATAACACAATCACCAAACTGGAACAAAACAACATTTTGATATTCAACCAATTCCCACATTTTGACTCTTTTGGGTGCACAACAACACAAAGCCTATGGAAATCAATTTCTTCATTTCCAATCTTTTCAATCCATAAAGACAAAAAAAGTAGAAATATAAAATTCCATTTATGATAATTCTTTTTTTTTTTTTTTTTTTTTTTTTTTTTTTTTTTTTTTTTTTTTAGTCTGTAATATCTTTGGACCAGTCTAGAACTTAGTCCTCTGGTAATGAGTATTTCTTTCGCAAATGGAAAGGCAAGACAAAGTTTGGTCTTTGGGGTGAACAGTTAAAAGGACCCATGTTAGATATTTCAAGTATCAGAACAACATGGGGACAGTCAGAGTTTGCGTAGTAACGTTGTGTTGTGCATAACATTTTAGGGCAAAAAAGATTGTCTTTATTAAAATTATTTTTCAACCCTTTCCAAAACAAAACCTAGATTTCATGTCCATAAAAGAAATTATTTAGAAAGCAATGAAACGGGAGAATAAAGTGGCCCTTTTGTCCAAATATTTTCTGTACTTATTGCCTCCAAATTCAATCCTTATCAACATCGATTTTGGCTTCTGGAACAGCTTTCCAATTGGGACAGATGGATTTTTTGCTGTTTGTGAAAGGGTTAAATCATACCGTGTGTAATAAAACTGCACATGTTCCAAACCAATGTGCCAGATCTCTTTCCGGGACTTGTTCATTCCCCAGATCAAGCAGCTGGTGTTTGGCATTTTGAGCCCCAACTACAGCTGCGTATATCTTCTTTCTGGCCGTTCCTGGGTCCTCATTGTCTAGGGCTAATTCTGCCTCTTCTATCAGTTTGTTGATATTTCCAAAATTTCCAGACATCTGAAACATAATTTTTAATCCGTTAAGCTAACAGGTACCATCTGAGTCCAGGGAAGTGTGAAAAGTACCGGCATAGTCAATCTGTGCGGAATGTACAGGCTGGCTTCTAGGCCGATATTTTTCACTGAAGGGTAATACATGTATTATGAAAGTTACTCTCCAAAGCCGAAGTCTATTTATTATATCATTGTGTATCATAATGGAATGAAGAGAGAATGTGCTCTGTTCTTAAGAGAGTATATGAAAGTAGGATGTATTCCCTACAGATAGAGAAAACTTTGATTTCCCCTCTTCCCGCAAGGGTTTATTATGCTATATGATAACAACTTCTACAGTTCAAGCATCCCGTTGCATATCGGCGCTTTTTCACAAAACTCGTAACTGCAATATGTTTTAGTTTAAGTTACGAGGTATTTGAAGAATAGCGACGAGATTGTCGTCTTTAACCCTTTCCAAAACGACAAAATTTTAGGGGATCCACTTCAAAAACTGCCACAAATGACAAAATGGATGTTATTAAATAGGATTTGTGTAAAATATGGCACAGAAAATATTGAGACAAGAGGAGAAACTGCTGGTTATCAGCAGTTTCTTCTTTGGTTTCAATGTTTTTCCAATCCTTTTAAATTAGGGACGTCAAAACTAGGTATTGTTTTGGAAAGGATTAAAGCAAAAAATGCTTCAAAACATGAATCAGTCTAACATATTTTGTTGTCTGGGAAAATATCGAAAAAAATAATTAGCCTACCTTATTTCCTTCTTTCTCTATCCAATACAATAACTTTTATGTCAGCGAAAATGAAATTTCAACATTAAATAGTCAACAAGAGGGCCATGATGGCCCTAGGTCGCTCACCTGAAAATTGTTGCCTTGTTGAAATTAAACACTTAGACCTGAATAGCAGCAAAATAAATGTTTCAATAAAGCCCTTTCTCATGTGTTTTTCAAATGAATGTAACAAATAGTCAGCCTTTTTTAAAAGTATTGCTCTTTTGTCCTTTTTCTGATACTGCTGCACTAATAGGCAATAGTTTAAATATTAACAAAATTCTTCTAACAAATTTGAAAGCCCTTCTTCAAAGGATCATTCATGTGAACTTTAAAGAATATTGCGCAACTGGTTAGGCAGAAAAAGATTTAATTTTTAGAAGATTTGGCTTATACTTTCCCCTTTTCTCATGCCGCGGCAGCCAGAGTCTTTGATGGAATCAAATTCTTTTAACAACTATGAAAGCCCTTCACCTAAGGATCATTCATGTGAAGTTTCAAGAATATTGGCCAACTGGTTAGGCAGGAGATGATTTTTAAAAGATTTGGCTATTTTCCCCTTTTCTCATGCCGCGGCAGCCAGAGTCTTTGATGGAATCAAATTCTTTTAACAACTTTGAAAGCCCTTCATCCAAGGATCATTCATGTGAAGTTTCAAGAATATTGGCCAACTGGTTAGGCAGGAGATGATTTTTAAAAGATTTGGCTATTTTCCCCTTTTCTCATGCCGCGGTAGCCAGAGTCTTTGCTAGAATCAAATTCTTTTAACAATTTTGAAAGCCCTTCACCCAAGAATCATTCCTGCCAAGTTTCAAAAAGATTGGCCCACTGGTTTGGGAGGAGAAGATCTTTAAAGAAATTGTGGACAGATGGCCGGACGGACGGACGGACGGACGACCGGACGGACGGACGACGGACAACGACCGATCACAATACCTCACCTTGAGCACTTTGTGCTCAGGTGAGCTAAAAAGTAGGTCGCTGGAATTTATGTATGTTAGCAAACAATCTACTTTCGATTACGTTCGGGAAACCCTACAATTTCAGCCAATCGAAACGCCGTTCAGTAGTCCTGCTTTCATTTTCGCATTTCTGAGGAATTTGCACTTGTTTATGTAATAATGCAACTGCGCATAAATTCATTTTCAGGGAATTAGATTTTAGACAAAGCGTAAACGATTTATCGACCTAGGGATTTTTCCTTTGTAATCATCGTTCTATTTCAATTATCGCTATTTGAATCGTTGCAGCGAATCAATTTATATGTAAACTCTTTCCCAAAAGGCAATTATAGCTATATAGATAAGAGGGCGTAAAATTCGAATCGTGTTATTTCAAATCCAATCTCTATGTTCGGGGTACTCATTTAAATCGTCTCGATGAGACGATTCCAATGAGTATCCATAACATATGGCTTGATGAACATTTAGTGAAATATTTCATGTTGAAAAAACATCACCCCTCCAATTTGTAGATCAGGACTTGGTAGATTTAACGCTCCAATTCTTGTCTACTTCTCCAAAGGGCGTTGTCAGGAATTTTGTAATGTTGAAGCCCAATGCTTTTTGTCGAGTCCCTTCCACGTTTTTTCATGCAGCCAAACAGGAAAGCTCTTGAAAACATTGTGGAAAACGAAGAAATTGCTTGTGACAATTTCTTCATTTCCCACAAGGTTTTCTACCCAGAGAGAGACAACAATTTAAAACAACATTCACTCGAATATCCAAAACTTGTATCATATTGTAATGGGTTTTTGGGTTCCGGGGCATCTAGGGGTCTATTTTTCACAATTTGACTTGGAAAGACCACTGGCATGGGCACACTTGAAAAAATAATTATGTTGAAGCCCGGGCTTCCAGGCCTTCGCCTAGATATGCGCCTGGCTCCAATTTAAAATTTGTTGCAAACTAGAAAATAATTGAGCCAGGATCTGGAAAAACGTCCTTTAAGGCTTTTGAGCTCAACATAGATCCAGATCAGCCTGTGCATACGCACAGTCTGATCAGGATCCACGTTGTTCTCTAATAGTTTCTTTGTGACCTTTAGTAACTTGAAGAGAGAGCAGTATGGATGCATATAGGACTGCATTTGACAACAGACTGATCTGCTTTAAAGGACGTTTTTCCAGATCCCGGCTCAATTGTATATGATAATGGATGTTTTGTATGGATTAACTGAGACACAGAAAATATTGAGACAAAATGGGAAAATGCTGATTATCAGACTAATTAGGCGAATTGCCGAGTAGAAGGGTGGTAATTTTTAACCTATTGGAAGCGTCAAAGGAAAAATTGATTGGAAAAAGGTTAAAAACAATAAAGGAATCAGAAAAAAAAGAGGCCGGGTAGCCTAAACCCAAGAAATCCCTCATTTTGGCATCCCCTATGAGCGTTAGGGTAAAACTAGAACAAACGAAGAAAGTGCCGATAGCAAGCGTTTTCTCCGTTTAATCTATTTTTTATGTGATATATCTAATCTGTATTTTACCCTTTTCCACGCCGTTCTTTCATTTATCTGCCTCGAAAACAAAATATGTGTAAAAGATAGACATAAAAATATGACTGTGTATGTCATAGTGCAAAAAATATAATTATGTATTGAGGTGGGAGAAAATACTGTTTGTCAACATTTTCTTTTTTTGTCTGAATATTTCACCAAATCATGTATACCTATAAGTCGTGGCTACAGATCATGATACATCAAACTAGTAAGCAAAAAAATCAAAAATTCGATTACCTTATCTGCCATGGCCCTTTGTTCTCCGAATTTACTTCGTGCGTCGACAATCTCGACAGATCGAGAGTCCGTATTGTTTACAGCGTTAGATGCTTCAACTCCTGTAGAAGATCGAGACTCTCCACCACCAACTCCGAGTTTTATGTCTACTGTCTTCGTAGCTTCTACTTCTCGATTGGTATCAGACACTGCTTGGAAATACCCACTCAACTCGTCATTGGAACTCCCCCAATTTCCTCTATCATTTTTGTTTGTACGTCCACTATGTGTTAACTTATCACTTCTCTTTCTATCTACTCGATTATTTCCACTGCTTTTTCGGTTTGGCGTTTCATTATTTCGATTAAGTTCTGATTTGCGATCAGGTCTATTGCTACCAAATCGGTCTCTTAAGCAATTGCCATTGGTGGGGTTTGGGCAGCCCTGCCTGTGTCTATTTGAGTGGTTAGTAGGGCTATTTAATGTTGCTTGTCTTGTTATAGGTAACTGTCTTCGTTCGTTTACTTGGTTTTCCTGTAAAAGGAAATGAGAAATAAAAGTTGTACAAAGTTTAACAGTTTCTTAATTTTTTGAAAACATTTAGTTAAAAGAAAAAAACGGTTGATGACCAAAAACGTATCCTTTAGTCTCAATATTTTCTGTGCTTAAATGTATAGATCTAAACAATTGATGATTTACTAATTTTACGAATGTATTCGTACATCCATTTTATCGTCTACAGCAACTATGTCGGGTTATTTTAGAAATCTATACTATGGTAGGAAAGAGAACCCCCCTCTTCTAAACGACAAATTAATTGTCTTTTAATAAAGCATAGATCATGCAAACGGAACCAATGGGTAGAATGACATCGGCAAAAGCAATTTTAACGCTTTTCATATCGGACCGGACAAAACTAAAAAGTAATTGCAGACGACAAAATGTTAATCAATCCGTCTGCGATAGCCTAATAAAAACCCCTCTTTGGTAATTTAGAAAATATGCAGAGCTGACAATTAGCATTTTATCAATTTCCTTCCGTATTTTTCCAAGGTTTATGAAATGCGTCAAAGGCGTTGGACATTGAGGATTTTGTGGGGATGTTTTGAAAAACTATTAAGTTTATTAAAAAATGTGAATGATTGAACCTACATAACCACTCCTTCAAACTAGCAATTTTTGAATTACGTACATTGTTCAGGTTTCAGTATGTTCGATTTCCAAAAAACGACTGATCGTTCGACTGATAATTCTTTGAACAAAAGCCAACTTTTATAATTTATTATGTATAATGTCCTGCTTTAAGCGACACTCTTGTTTGTGTGTTTGTTTGATTAATTTAAGCTCCCCCCCCCCTTTAACAAACGACAAAATTTTAACTAGTCTAAAGTAAATGGAAATGCAACAGACAAAATTAAGGTAGAATACCCGAAATGTTGCTATTTTGAGATTCATAAAACATTCGGCTTTTTTCGAGTGGCGTCGTTACGTATCCGAACATATTCGGGCGCGGTCGTAATCATTCGGCGATGGAAAATTCCACCGCCCAATGTTTTCGACGTCGCCCGAATGATTCCGAATTATTCCGACGTAGTGAGAATCTAATTAGGGATGGACTACCTTAACAATACTCAGTGTATGGAAGTTGTACGCATTTAATTACTCGAAGTGTATTGACAGAAAAAAGGGAATGACAAAGAAAACGCTAATTATACATGAAAATGTTTTAAATCACGTGGATAATCACGTGATACGACAATTTCAGATAATCTTTGTTTAATAATTAAATGATACTGGACCGATTTAAATTCGGTTTAAAGCAGAGAAGGTGGAAAGATGTAACGCATTAGATAGGTATACGTGGTGCATTTTTAAACAATCAGCTGATAAAAATGTTATTTAAGATCAACCAAATTTTTTGTTGACATTCAATAACTATTTTATATCATTGTCTGCATCAACTTTTATTATCAAAAAGTTTGAAATATTTACGTGTGTGAAGTCAAGTGGTTACATAATTGACGCAACAAAGAGGCCAACAACCTGTCTTTTCCGGTGAACGCAATAAACACATTTAACCCTTTTCCAAACGACAAAATTTTAGGCTCGTCCAAATTCAAACAGTCATGTTGTAAACGACAATTTCATGTGAATGGGATTTTACTATGTTTGGACTTTTTGGGTAGAAAAGAAAATATTATGGAAAATGAAGAAACTGCTTGTCAGAAGCAATTGCTTCAGTTTCCCCTATGATGTCTGAAACCCTTATCTTGTGGGGCGTCACACCTGCCATACGGTGCCTTTTAGTATGACGATAATCAGGGTTTTTATTGACTTTCAACTTTGGGGGTACAAACCGTTATTTTACAGCATGCTTGTACCTCTTTATGAAACATAAAAGGCTGCTTGCAAAAATATTGGGGGCACAACAGGCCAGGGGGAAGCAATTCAATATTGCGAGGGGGCTCGTAAAATAAGAAATTTTTGGCATTTTTGGCCAATTTTGGAGCCCTAGCCCATTCCCCCCCCCCCCCCCCCCCCCCCCCCCACACACACACACACACTTTTACTACGGGTTTGTATAAGATTCAATTTGAGGGGAAAATGGGGGGGTGGGGGGTTAGGAAACCCTGATAATAATAGGAAACCAGTCTACTTTTAATGATTACGTAACAGCAACTACTCTCCATTGCCGAGGTATATTGATTAAACCATCAAATATGACCTCTGCAATTTTTGGTACGCCAACAGCCTATTTGGTCGTCATAATCTAATTATAGCACACCATTTGAATTATCGAATCAAAATCATTCAGTTTTATCTTGCATGATCATTACGTATACATTACGTCGCTTCTATTTTTGGCTGAAGCCCGTAACATTTGAATTATCGAATCAAAATCATTCAGTTTTATCTGGTTTGATTACGTATACATTACGTCGCTTCTATTTTTGGCTGAAGCCGGTAATTTGAAACGTCAGCCAATGAAAGCTTGTATCAGCTTTTTAAATTGTTTTGGTGTGTATCGCCAACGATTGGATACTGAAATCCCGCAAAGGCCCCGAGATTAGACGTGAAATGACCCTGCGAGAACAGAGCTCATTCTATCGAAATGGAATGTAGAGATAATGTGCTCTGTTCATAAGAGAGTAAACAGCAACAGACACAAAAGTGAGTATAGGCATTCTGATTTTGTTATTTCAAGAACACACCCTATGCTGTTTACATTTGAAAAGAATTAGCCCATAGAAAACCATACGGTTCAAAGCAAGAGAAGAAAATGCTAGATCTAATGACCAGCATTTTTCTTTTTTCATTCATATTTTCCTATGCTTTATTTGAAAACAAATTATATCTTTATCAACATCCATTTTGTCGCCTGCAATACCTTTAAAGTTGAAACAGTCCCAGTTCTTATTAAGGAAATCATAGTTAAAATCACTTGAGTAGGAATCATAGGAAACTATAACTTTGTTTCCTTTATGGATTACTTTGATTGACATATTCAGGATTATGTCATAGTACGAGGAAAGGAGGAAATCATATCCACAACTACCGTAGTGCACCTCCTTCCTAGAAATTGGATGTTTCCGACATCCCTACGAAACACAATCGCAGAAGAAGGATGGTGGGGAGAAGAAGAAGAAGAAGAAGAAGAAGAAGAAGAAGAAGAAGAAGAAGAAGAAGAAGAAGAAGAAGAAGAAGAAGAAGAAGAAGAAGAAGAGTTTGAGTTTATTGGGGTTTTACGCCGTTTTCAACTACCAGGGTCATATCGCGGCGGCTGGAGCACCTACCCATGGATTCCTGTTGTTTCTCAAACCAGTACTACCACAACACCCTTACCGAGCCTCCAGCTGCTCGCCCACTTAGGTTAACGATTTCAAACCCATTGGTGGGTGACAATTTTGTCAGAAAGGGTATTGGCCGCGGCCGGGTATCGAACCCGGGACCTCTCGAATGAGGGTCAGATGCGCTACCAACTGCGCTAAGGCCGCGGCCAAGAAGAAGAAGAAGAAGAAGAAGAAGAAGAAGAAGAAGAAGAAGAAGAAGAAGAAGAAGAAGAAGAAGAAGAAGAAGAAGAAGAAGAAGAAGAAGAAGAAGAAGAAGAAGATGATGATGATGATGATGATGATGATGATGATGATGATGATGATGATAATGAAGAAGAAGAAGAAGAAGAAGAAGAAGAAGAAGAAGAAGAAGAAGAAGAAGAAGAAGAAGAAGAAGAAGAAGAAGAAGAAGAAGAAGAAGAAGAAGAAGAAGAAGAAGAAGAAGAAGAAGAAGAAGAAGAAGAAGAAGAAGCTTTACGCTACATTTACGAGATTTTAATGAAGATCGACTAATTGCTTTTTTTAACAACCGGTCTTTTGCCCATGTCCATATAATATTCTACTACTTGGTCTTCTTTCTAGATATATCTATGATTACTTATCATTTGCAATAAGGAAACAATATAAAGGCCTATATTGTGTGTATATATCCCTGTGTGCTGCATGTTGTTTTGCTCTTTGCCAAACGAAAATTTCTTTACAGGTCCAAAGTCAATACGGAACAAACCAAAAAGTAAATTGTGTAATCGGTGTGTTTGCTGTAGCTTGAAAAACGTTAAGAGAAGAGGAGAATTTGTTTTTACCTGCAGAATTCTTCTCTCCCCTAAACACTTTTCAAAACGATATCGATCTAAAAACTTTCAGCAAGGTCTGGTTCCAAAACGAAATATAAAGTAGTAAAATAAAAACTCATTTTTTTCTTCTCCCCCAAAGTTTTCTACTTCATCGAATTCGACTCAAATCACAGGCTGTTTATGGTGGAAGCCTCCGCTTACCCCCCGGTCCCACTGAGCCCGATTTCTAAAATAGTCGTAGTGCTTCGGGAGGGCACATTGTCTGCGATTTACTACGAATTTGAGCCGATTTTCTCCGCACATCCCGTCTTTAGCGGTAAGTTCCCGATGGACAGCGAAATGCTACGATGCAATACGATTAACTACGATTTTGTCCCGATTTTGTTCCGAAGTACCACGAGGTTAGGAACCGAGTTACTACGAAATAGTACGAACTAGACCGACTGTCCCGATTTCTAACTACGATGTACTGCGACGCATACAGAGGTACTGCGACATACGCCGACAGATCCGATCTACTACGAATTTTGAACATTTTCGTTGCGATTTTGCCCCGATTTCGTAAACTTGGTATATAAATTATGATTAATTCAACAGGAAAATCAGTTTGGAATTTGTTTATTAGAGTAGCCACATGCCAACAACAGAAAGCGACATTAAAATAACTGGTGTTTGTCCGAAATTACGTCACGGTTTACTTGATAAAATTGACCCCCCCCCCCCCATTGACAATTCAGATACAAGTGTAGTACCTGTGAGTTTACGGGTGTATTGGATAGAGTTTATGCATTCATTGTTTATAGTAGACCTATGAGAAAGCCAGGAAAATATAGATAGATGCCCTATAGGCTGCAAAACAGTCAAAGTATTGTCAGTGGCATTAAAACCCCTATTCAAAAAGGCAAGATTAAATGAGCTGTTGACACGATATAAATGGATACTATCGAAAGTGGCTTAAGAATTTCCCAAACCAGACCTTGTTTGTATGTACTTTTAGAAAATATCTGAGAAACATTAAGACAAAAGAAGAAATGCTAATAACCACCATTTTTTATAATCAATTAGCCTAAAACATTCTCCGATATATTGTTTGCAAAACCTATGTTAACCTACAATCAAGTCATCTTCTGTCAGATCAATATGTTTGAATGGTTTCTTTTTCTTAATGATGGTGCCCTGAGTATCGATGCCATCTTCAAGTTCGTAGTCAGGATCCTGATCAGGATCAGGTTGGTTGATCAATGACTCATCAGAAATATCAATTCTGTTGTAACTGGCAGTTGTTTCTTTATGCAAGCGTCCGCTTTTATTGTCACAGTGCATCGAATGGTTTTGTTTAAAGGTTTAGAACTGTATGAATAGCAATTAAGTTTATGTCAAAAACAGACGCAAGCTGTAGTTGCGGGGTTTTAGAACCACAACGGCAAAATACTATTATTTGTCCGAAATTACGTCATATATGGTTGATAAAATTTAACCCTTTATGTTTTCAAAGTTGATTCGCCTTTCCAGTACTTTCCGAAATTCGGGGTACCTCGCAGTACTTTGGGATAATATCCTAGTAGTCCGTAGTTATTCGTTGTAGATCGGTGTACCTCGGGTACGATTCGCGTAACTCGTCGTAGTTCATCGGCATTTGCTCGCAGTACATCGGCGTTATTCGGTGTTCATCGCCGAGATGTGTATCCCGAATAAGTACGATATAGTCGCCGAATAACGCCGATTTACCTACTACGAAGAACGCCGATTTAATACGACGTGCACCGAGGTGCGCCGACTTGGCCAAGATTTTCGAAATCGGGAGAAAAATTTGCGCATGTTGAAATTTTTGTCCCGATTTATTTTTGATCCCGAATTGGTGCCGATTTGAATCAGGATGTACTACGACTCTCCCGAAGTACGCCGATTTCGTGCCGATTTTGAAATTTTCGAAATCGGGATCAAATCGGGCTCAGTGGGACCGGGGGTTAGGCTAACGATGATAGTATGACTCTCTGAACATGTACAAAAGTAAAATATATAGATCTAGATCTCTATCTTAACATTGGTGTGAAGATTGGTTGAAGTTACGACAAATCAATGGCGGAATGGCACCCAACATGTGTAATGATGGTGGACGGACGTTTTGGCCACGGACTTTTTGGCCACTTTTTGGCCACAATAGTTTACAAGGTAGGACCTTTTGGCAAAAAAACCAAAAACAAGAGGGCCATTGGCCCTGAAGCGCTCACCTGATATAATATAACTTTTTGTATACCAATTTTCAGGTTGATTGGACAAAAATGTGACCTCTAGGGTGCACACAAGGTTTAACTAAGATTTGACCTCGTGACCTAGAATTGATCAAGACAATCATTCTGATCAATTTTCAGGTTGATTGCCGAATGATTGGGCAAAAATGTGGCCTCTAGAGCGCACACAAGGTTTTACAAAGATTTTTCCTCATGACCTAATTTATGACCCCAGATGACCCAATTTCGATCTTGTCCAATTTCGATCTTGTCCGAGAATTGATCAAGACAATCATTCTGATCAATTTTCAGGTTGATTGGGCAAAAAATGTGGCCTCTAGAGTGCACACAAGGTTTTTCTAAGATTTGACCCTGTGACCTAGTTTTTGACCCCAGATGACCCAATTTCAGAGTTGTCCGAGATTTCAACAAAACAATCATTTTGAGCAAATTCCAGGTTGATTGGACAAAAAATGTGGCCTCTAGAGTGCACACAAGCCAAAGGTTGACGCACGACGGACGACGCACGACGGACGACGGACACAGCGGTATCACAATACCTCACCATGAGTACTATCGTGCTCAGGTGAGCTAAAAAAAATAAGGAAGGAAAAAAGGAATTGAATCAATCAAATTATTTTATCTTGTAATTGCACTTTTGAAAGTTGACACAAGTTCATTATGGCGAAAAATAAGAATAAATAGTCTCAATTATCAATATTTCAAATCTTTTTATATTTGGCCAAAAGGTCCTACCTTGAAAAATAGGCCTATTGTGGCCAAAACGTCCGTGGCCAAATCGTCCTGGCCAAAACGTCCGTGGCCAAAACGTCCTACATTTGTAATGATTCATGACAAATGTTGTGTGCCATTCCGCCATTTCGATTTCAAAGTTTTGCTCTTGGCCTTGGGTGCAAAGGTGGCAACCGCCATTCTTCTAAACTGCATCACGGTGTGTTCCACAAACACCAAAAACATATCGTCGCTTTTTTACGAAAACCTCGTATCTGCAGCTTGTGTTAAGCTGCAGATACGAGGTTTTCGAAGAAAAGCAGCGATGTCATAATACACGGGTGGTAAACAGAGAAACTAGCTCCAAAAAGAGGTAGTTGCATAGAGCGAAAATTTGTAGGTCACGAACACATTTTCTAAAATTATTTCTTTTAAAGTGAGTTTTTGAGAAATTCGGCGATGCTGTAATATGAAGAAATGGTCGAAGTTTGTTGTGCACGGGAGTATACGGTATTAGTAGCAGGGTTTTAAAGGGCGACGGTAACAGATGGTCTAATTGCAAAAAATGATTTTTTTTTTTAAAATATGCAAAACTTTTTGTTGACCACCTCGGGATGGTTAATAATATGCGATTCAGACGGAGAATGAGCCGAAATTACAAGACAGATAGCTGAATTTAGGGAGAATCCAAGCCTAAATTCAACCCCATCACTGATGGGGTTAGAATTATTTTCAAATTGTTGCGCATGCGCATACAGCGCGGACCATGATTCAAACGAGATTCATACTTAAATTTCAATATGACGTCATCATGTATGTTGTGACGTCATTTAAGAAAGTCGCATGTCCTACTGTTTTGACCTACATTCGACATCGCTTCATGAATTTGGTATCAAATTGCGAAAAAATGAGTCGTTGCTTCAATAGTTTCTCGTAATCATTTAATCAGGTCATATAAAGCTTAAAAAGTGTACATTTCGTTTGTATTTGACAATTTTTGGGTCCAAATCTGGGCAATAGTAGCTTTAATACAATCATTGAAAAACATTTCAAAATCGAAAGTAAAAAAGGTTTTACTTTCGATTTTGAAATGTTTTTCAACAATTGTATTCAAACTCTGCTTAATAACACCGAATATTCTCGTGCACAACAAACTTCGACCATTTCTTCATATTACAGCATCGCCGGATTTTTAAAAAAAAACTCGTTGTAAAAGAAATAATAGTAGAAAAATGTGTTCGTGACCTACCTTTGTTTACAGATTTTCGCTCTATGCAACTACCTCGGTAGAGGCCGGATGTCACGAGGAAACAAAATACCGTTGACTCTTTTTGGAGCTAGTTTCTCTGTTTACCACCCGTGTAATAACGTTATTGGTATTCAACTTCAAAAGGTCGCATATCCTCGAAACAGAATAGATCTATCTATTTTCTTTATTTTCTTCTATTGGTGTGTTCCAAAGATGCATCTTTTTAGATGCCTAGTCTGCGTTGAAATTTATTTGGCCTAGATTTATAGATGTAGTTTTGGGCAATGTTTGTTACGTCTTAAATTTAATCTAATTAGGAAATAAACTTACCGATGAACAAAGTTCGTCGTAGGATAAAACAAGGGCGAACGTAAAGAAAATGACACCGAAGGTACCGAAATAATCCGAGAAATAAAAGAACAAGAAAACAACGAAAACAAAAAAGCCCAATCTTGTGTAATAATCCATTTTGATTGACATCGACTCCGAATTACCGATCGATGAAATCGAAATCCTGGAAATGCTGTCTAAACTGGGTTTTCCGAAAATGTAAAAAAAGTCACGAGTCACTGCTCTTGAAATGCGTAGAAAAAGTGGGTAAACCAAACGGTATTATACCCTTTAGCAAAACGGCATATCTTTCGACCAGACCAATTAGAAAGGAGGTACAGAAGACAGAATAATTGATACAAAAAGAAGAAAACGTGTACATACCAATGCTTAGAAAATAGCGAGGCAAAAGAGGAAAATACTGATTCTAAACCTTTCCTTCTTTTGCCTCGATACTTTCCCAAGCCCTCTTCTATCAGAGGCGTCAAAAAGCGCCACTTTTTAAGAAAAGGGTTTAGCCCTTTGCTGAGCAGCAATACGATCAGACTTCAAATTGAAACCAAGTAGACCTACAAACGACAGAAAACAAACGGATGTTGACAAAGATAGAATTTTACAGAAAATAATTAAGTCAAACGAACATAATTTTTATGCTGCTTATCAGTATTTCTTCTTTTGCCTCAATTTTTTCCCAAGCTTTTCATGCTAGGGATATAAGAATCGTTACACAAATAGCGGCTCTAGATTAATTGAATTAAAACACTGCTCAAATAATGCACAGACTGTAAAACACAAGAATCATGGTTCTGGAACATGATGGAGTAAAACAAATTTAAGGAGTCGCGTCGTGTGCCCTTTTCCCAAATAGCAAGTAATCAAAATTGAAAGGAATTAGATCTACTAATAGGCCTGTCCAACCTAACCGAATATTTACACCGAATGCGTACCGAACTTAATTCGGTGTATTCGTTAAAGGTTCGTTCCACAAACGGTTTGTGTTCGGTATGTTTACGGTGCCATTCGGTGCTTTTCGTCGACATTACGCGGTGTTCGCAGACGCCTAAAAAAGTTTTTGAGCATGCACAAAATTTTTCAACGAATACAGCGAATCAAAATTTCGGAATGAGTTCGGTAATCGTTCGCAGAGGGATCGGTAGGCTTGCGCCTGGCATTCGTTACTTTCGTTTTGGTGTCGGTAATAATTCGCAGAAGAATTCCTGTTCGGTATGTTCGTTTTGATCTCATCGAAGGAATAGGGTTTGCACTCCGATGAAGGTGCGTTTCTTTACCGATCTGGCCGAAAAGGTTAAACGAACCGCTAACGAAGACACCGATCCTGACGATGCCATTCCGAATATGACGTTATATTCGTTACTCAAACGGTAGGGGTTCGTTGATGTTTGGGAACAAATTGGGGGTATATTTCGGAGAAACATCGTTGGCTGTTCGACACATTCGCTACAAGTTCGTTGCGTGTTCGGTGCATGGTCGGTACACAATCGTTGAAAACCAAAGTTCACCGAATAAAAATGACAACGAACACTGCGAATTTCGCACTTGACATTCGGTACGAATTCGGTGCCACTATTCGGTTAGGTGGGACAGGCCTATAACGAAAAAATTGTGGTGGACAAAACCCTAATTAGCCTACATTTTGTGTATATTATATAGCACACGCAATATTGAGGCAACAGAAAGAAATGCTGATTATCAGCAACCGTTTTCCCCCTCTTTAACGTCAAAGCATGTTCATGGTTGAAAAGGGTTAATGGAGTCTACACTACATATCTGGGGCCTGTTTCATCAAAATATTTAAGACGTATTTTTGACTTAACCGACTACTTACGACACGTTTAGGATAAGAAACGCGTATCGCCATTCTATCAAAATCTGGGTTAAGCGATTGTTGTTTTAAGCGATCTTTAAAACATTGGTAAGTCAAAAATACGACATAAATGTTTTGATGAAACAGGCCCCTGATCCTTTACGTGTAGTGTGCATACGAGCACATTGCGTAACGATAAAGTAAATTGGCCCCTGCTATGAATATCAGATCTAAATATATCTTTCCCAAACAGCAAAGATTTTGACTGTCCAATTTCCAAATGTTGAACATCTGGTTGACGCCTACTCACTGGTGGTGAACCAAAACAATTTTCGCTACAACAAGGTATAGATATTTTGCGTTTAAATGTGAGTTTATAGATTTTTTCTAATGACAATGAATTTGTTCTAAAAACGAATGTAGGACGTTTTGGCCACGGACGTTTTGGCCAGGACGTTTTGGCCAGGACGTTTTGGCCACGGACGTTTTGGCCACAAAATTTTTCAAGGTAGGACCTTTTGGCCAAATATGAATTAAATTGAAATATTAATAATTGAGACCATTCATTCTTATTTTTTGCTTATAATGAACTTATATATCAATAATATTATCAAAATGTCTAAAAATACAACTATGAAATCAATTCAATTGGTTCAATTCCTTTTTTCCATAAAAACATTTTTTGGCCAAAAGGTCCTACCTTGTAAAATATTGTGGCCAAAACGTCCGTGGCCAAAACGTCCTGGCCAAAACGTCCTTGCCAAAACGTCCGTGGCCAAAACGTCCGTCCACCTCTAAAAACAGACCGGGTTTACCGTTTTGTATTGACAAACTGTCGGTGTTGTTATAAAATCTCGTAACTACGGCTTCGATACAGCCGTAGTTACGATATTTTATAACAACACCGACGGAATACATTGATCGCGAAAAAACGTCCCTCGCTTTGGCCGAGTTCACCACCAGTGCTACTAGCTAGGACTGATCTGTTTCTAGAAGTTTGGTATTGCGGACTTCCCATGGCAGACTTCCCCTTTGGTGTGACGGGTCGCATGCACAAGGACGGATCCTAATTATTTTTCAATGGGGTGGGGGTCCTAGCTGCGATATATCGTAGCCACAAACTTGATGATGGGTATTGGTTGACCTGTGGCTACGAGTCCACCCTCTTCCTTCTTTGGAGCAAGACAAACGAGTGGAAAACACATTATTTTGCATAAATTTTTGAATACATACTTATCATATAAGAAATAAATCCCATAAAAATATATTCCATGTCACAAATTCGGTTAAAAGTATTAAGTAAGCAATAATTGATTTCAATTTCTCTTCCAACGGAAAATCCAAGTCTCGGTAGAATAAAATGGGTGGGTAGTTAGCTTCAAAATTAAATTGAACTATTTTTAAAGTGATTTCAACCCAAAACTATGCTGGATTGACAGAAAAATTGTTAACCTGTTGTCAGGTAACATTCTAACTACATTCCATTGTTTTATTTTGCAGTTTGATCATGCTAAACTTGCTGGAATGAATCACTTAGGAATTGTAACCGAAACCAAGATCAAAAATCAAAAAGGTTTCGGTTAAATTATTGCAACTAGAGGGTCCAAGCCCAAATAAAGGCTAAAAAAGCGTAAACGGCGCACCATTTCCCAAACGGCAAAATTTTGGGGGTAGTCTAATTTGAAAGCTACTGCAGATTACAATATGGTTGTTGATAACGATATGATTCATGTAAAACACAGCACAGAAAATATTGAGACACAAGGAGAAAATGCTGACAATCGGCATTTTCTTCTTTTGCCTCAATGTTTTCTCAAGCTTTCACGTTCAGGGACGTCAAACGCAGGTATTACTTCTGAAAGGGTTAAATATGTAACGTTTATAAAGATACCAACGTAAGTGTAGTAATTTTTTGGCCAATGCACGGGGGTCCAGACCCCAGCCGACCCCCTCTAGATCCACCCTTGGTTGTTGATAACGATATGATTCATGTAAAACATAGTACAGAAAATATTGAGGCAAAAGGAGAAAATGCTGATTATCGGCATTTGCTTCTTTTGCCTCAAAATTTTCTCAAGCTATCACGTTCAGGAACGTCAAAAGCAGGTATTACTTCGGAAAGGGTTAAATATGTAACGCAATACTAATGAAATGTAGTCACAATTTAATGTTCGGCGAATGCAAGGGGGTCCGGACCCCTAGTCCGAGTCTTCTCTGACGTAAATACGCTCTTTGATATTTTGATTTTTCGCTATTTACCGAAAAATCAAAATATCAAAGAGCATATTTACGTCAGAGAAGACTCGGACTACCGGACCCCCAGCCCCCCTCTAGATACGCCCCTGCATTCATGATGCGTTACAGTTACGAAAATGAGGAAGTTTCTATTTTACAGTTGATATTCGCTAACTCGACATCGGATGAGTCGAACTTCTGCGAAAAGACTGGAATGAAACAGTAGATGGAATTCCTATGTGGAAACACAATCGATTACGTGCAAGTCTTACATATTCACAAACGATGACCTACCTAAGGCCTAGTTATTTGAAGCTGTAAAATATTGGGTCAAAAGAAGAAAATGTTGAAAACCAACATTTTCTCCTTTTGCCTCAATATTTTCTGTGATACAATTGTACACAAATTCTATCTTTACCGGCACCCAGGCACCAATTTTGTCATTTGCTGCAAAACTCAAATTGAAACAGTTTATTGTTGCTGATTGCGGAACTAGACCAAGCTTTAGATAAGGAAACAAAAGACTGACCTGAATTTTTCCTTTATTCAAATGCATGCATTCTCCTTTTCTCTGAATGTAAATTTACAAAACTGACTATTCCAGGTCATCGTCCGAATATTTATATAATATTTATATATTTTCCAAAAACTGGTTTCGATCAGTTTGAATGGCTAAATCCTACTTTTGCTTATCTCGACAATGACTCATTGTTTACGAACTAAAAATAGAATAATTATGTGATCAGATTTCCACGAACTAGTCTATTTTTAGAAGTTGGGGATTTCTACTTTCACTTCATAATCACAAAAACAAGATACCCTAAAAACATTCGACAACAAATACTTCAGCATTTACAATTGAAAATGGCAACAATGCTGAAATAATTTTATGAATTTGAATAATAAATAAATATGTAATCATAAAAAAATTGATCCTAATCTAGACTGGGTGAAATCCAAATCAAATGCTTGGTCTACTAGTTTTCATTTATCCTTTTCCCAAACGACAACATTTTAGGGTGGTCGAATTTGAAACCTGCTACAGACGACAAAATTAATGTTGATAAAGACAGGTATAATATAGCTCAGAAAATATTGAGACGAAAAGAGAAAAAGCTGGTTGCCAGCACTTTCTTTTTTTCCTCAATGATTTCCAACGTATTTTAGAACTTACTGGGACGTCAAAACCAGGCCTTGTTTGGGAAAGGGTTAAATCTTGTCGACTCGACGATTAAAATGTAGGCCTACCTAATACAAAGGATAGGCTACATCGTGATCATGGAAATACTTCAGATTTAACTATTTTCCTATCAAAACCTGGTTGTATCAAGTAGAAAAAGAAAATGTTGAATATCAACGTTTTATCCTTTGGCACCAATATATTCTCTCTAATTGTACATAAATAACATCTGTATCACAAACAATTTTTCATCTGCAAAAACTTTCATTTTGATTTTTTGGGCATTTTGGAAAGGGTTTAATGTAGTCTACACCTAAAGCGACGTCGTTAACATTCGTTGTAAACGTATCCGAACCTGACCGAAACATTCGGCGGAACGTTCCACCGCCTAATATTTGCGACTTCGCCCGAATAATTCCGACGTCGCGTGAATCTCAATAGGGTTGGACTAGCTTAAAGGTACCAATGTTAGATATTTCAGGCACCAGAAAATTGTGGGAACAGTCAGAACATTAAATGTTACAGTGTGCATCATTATAATCTCAAGCCAAAAAGAAAATATTTTTTGCGTTGGTTAATTTTTGTTCACAATTTTTTCGGCCAGCTTTTCATAAATATAGTAGGCCTATAAGTAGAAATAAACAAAGATATGTAAAAAGGATTATGATTTGATTAAGAAACGACCTATCCATGGATGTACAGATCCACCATAACTACATAACATTTCGTGCAACTTCGGGCGTCATCCGTAGAAAATTAAATTGACAAGGGTATCTCGGTAAATTTCGTTGTCACGGATGACGCCAAAAGAAGTACGAAGCGTTTGCTATCTTATGATGGGTTTCAATGCTCAACATTTAAATTCGATTTTTCTTGAGGATGTTTCCTGTTTGTGTGCTGTGCATTGTCCGTGGTCGAGAGGTAAAGAAACAGCTTCGCGGTCAAGAGGTTCCGAGTTCGATTGCCTGTAGCAGCAGAGGTTGGTCTTGAGATTATCATTTGCCAACTATTCGGCGCGAGTTCTGGTGTTTCCAAGGAAGCAAAAGCGAGGGGGAATTAATTTGGCTTCTAGATTTCGTCTTAATCGATGTTTACAAAACGACATGAGTTTAAGTACAATTTCGATTTATAAACTAGCAAGGGTCCTTTGAAGCTAGTCCAACCCTAATGAGATCGGAAATTTATGTTCGACGTCGTAACATTCAGCGGTGGAAATTGAAAAAAAATCTACTCGTAGCTCATGTCGGTATAGATCGGATATGTTACGAATGTTAACGATGTTGCACTAAGAATCCTACGTCGGGTGAATCTCATTAGGGTTGGACTACCTTAACCCATTACCAAACGACAAAATTCTAAGGCGGTCCAAATTGAAAGATCCTGCAGACGACAATTTCAAGTGAATGGAACTATTAATTTTTAGGTCTTTTTGGACGGAAAACATTGTGGGAAATGAAGAAATTGCTTGTGACAAGCATTTCTTCATTTCCCACAATGTTTTCCAAAGCCATTATCTTGTGGGGAGTCAAAAAGAGTCACTGTGTGCTAATGGGTTAACCCATCTCATGCTGTTCGCGTCACATTCCTACTAACACTAAAGCATTGGCAGACAGTAAAGACTAAGGCTAAGATCAAACTACACAGACGTGCAGTCTGATCTTAGCATACACTGCCTGCTTTCCATTAAATCATTGTATTATTAAGACTTAAAATTATAATTTCATTGAAATGTCTCATAAATTAATTATTTGCTTGAAACAAAACTAAAGGATGCCGGCAAAATGGTTCTGAAAGTGAAATTATACCGCGCTATCTGTTGCTTTTTCTATCACAGGTATCGGGTTGTAGCTAAAGAGTTCCTTGTCCTAGAAGAATATGGTCTGATCACATTAAATTTCACGTCCACATCACGTCCAAAACATGCTATGCGACGGAACAATTTATGGACGCACTGCGGCTATGCTGAATAGGGAACGAATTTATCTAGTTAACCGTCACGTAATTTCGGACAAACAATAGTATTTCCGTAAGTGTTGTTATCAAAATCTCGTATCTACGGCTTGATTCAAGCCGTAGCTACGAGATTTTATAACAACACCAACGGTCTATCAATACTTTTAACAGTAAATCAAGTCTATTTTTAGCACAAAAATCATTGCCATTGTGAATATGACGGGATCTTAATATTTCGAGTCTCCTAGGTGGAACTCGAGAGTAGAAAGTGCTCCTCCTCGAACAAAATCAGGTTTTCGTTTTCCGAAATCGGTTATTTGGCGTGTACTCCTTTTCTTTAAATACTTTCTTGGTGTGATTTCCACGAAATGTACTTTAATTAGCAACAATTTGATTATCTGTTCAGCAACTTTCGTTTCATTAATTGTTTTTAACACAAACAATACGGGTACAGGCCGTTTAGTGTACAATGATAAGATAATGCTATCTAAGCCTAGCCCCTTTCTTAATTGTTTTATTTTTTAAAAACAAAAAATTCTGATAACGTCGGTTTAACAAATAACATCGATTCGATATCCTCAAACCTATAGTCCAGCGGCATACAAAAATTTTACCTATGTTAAGGTAGTCAACCCGTAAAAAGATTCGCGCGTCGTCGAAATTATTCGGGTGGCGTCAAAAACATTCGGCGGTGGAACTTTCCACCGTCGAATGTTAACGACCGCGCCCGAATATGTTCGGATACGTAACGACGCCGCACGAAAAAAAATCCGATGTTTTATGGATCTCAAAATGGCCACATTACGGGTATTCTACCTTAATATGGAAAAGGACGTTGTTAATTTTCAGTACAATTTTGCACAGATCAAAATATTCTTCTTTGAAAATATTTTCCAAGCTTTTTTTTTATTTTTTTTATGGTCGCCAAACTATCCATGTGTAATATTGTATGGTGAATGGGTATTAACTCTTTTCCAGACGAGATATGGTTTTAACGTCCCTAATAGAAAGGTTGCCGGTAAACATCGAGACAAAAGAAGAAACTGCAACAAATTTTCCTTTTGCCTCAATATTTGTTTAACTATATTAGACAAAAATCATATCTTTATCTTCGCCCATTTTGTTGTCTGCTAAATCTTTGGAATTGGAGTAGTCCATTTTTTGTCGTTTGGGAAAGGGTTAATAACAAATATGTCTGAAAAGAAAACGAAAGTAGGGCTCATACCGGTATATAATTAGGACGTACGGATTTTCCAGAAATATTGCTAACGTCATGGGATTTTCCGGCATAAATAGGCCTATGCTAGGTAAGGTTATCGTTCTTGAGCACAGTATTTCTCCTCAATGATTATCCTTTTTTCAAACAGAAATACCGATATAATGGGCATTTCCCTTTTGAAAACTGCTTCTGACGACAAAATAGACGTTTATAAAGGTATGATTTATTTTAGAACTGTAGTAGACGACACGATTATAAAGGAACTTGTACACAATATAGCACAGGAAATATTGAGGCAAAAGGAAAACATACTGGTGTTGTGATCCCTGCTAACGTTCTTTCAGACTTTCAGATATATGACCCGTAATGCTAAAAGTTGGACATTCTTGGAAGTTTGAAAAGTTTCGACCCTTCTCAGTCAGTGACGACTAGCTAGGATCGAAACTTTTCAGTCTAATGTAATTTTCTGGATCTAGAATGTTTTCCTTTCTTACTCCATATTTATTTTCCATATGCAACATCTGATCATCGGCTTGACGTGTGCGTAGTCTGACCTAATTCTGACCTTTTAGCAGGATATTTCACATATTTTAGGGTGGTCAAATTAGAAAGCTGCTGTAAAGAGATCACCGTTGGTACTGTTACAAACAAGATTCGTGTACAATATCAAACATAAAATATTGAGAAAGGGGAAAGACTGATGATTATCACCATTTTGTTCTTTTGCCTCGATGTTTTCTACAGTATTTTATTTCATTTAGGACGTCAAAACTATGTCTTATTTCGGAAAGGGTTGACATACATATAAATATCGGGATATAGAAACATATTAGGTTGGAAAGCGTTGAGATAAAGTGCTGGAAATGAGCATTTTCTTCTTTTGCCTCGATGTTTTCAAAATTCTGTGTCTAGTAGTGACTACAACATGATCGACTATCAAGCGTTGGATAGTGAATTACAAGTAATTCTATATTATATGATTACAATAACATGGGCGAAGTTTGTAAGCAATAGTTCTTGCAGAAACAGAAGCAATAGTTCTTGCAGAAACAAAGTCATCACAGATCATATTCTACAAATAGTCGAGTTACATGTAAAAACCTGGGTTTCTTTAAATGGGGCTTGAATAACAAGGAAGAGTTTTAAAAAGTAAAACTAGATCTATATACATTGTATACATAACAGCAGAATAAAGTCTCTTACAAAATAACTATCATGTAGCGCTAACCATGTTTTTTTTCTAAGATAATTGCTTTTCTCTGCAGACAAACATGAGTCATTAAAATATACATGAACCAAGACCCGCATGTAAGGATCCTATAGTAAGACATTTTAGAACATGGATCCAGATCAGCCTGTTCATACGCACAGACTGGTCAAGATTTGTGTTTTTTCTAATTTCTTCTACAAGACATGTAAGTTATGTATGAGAGCATCATGGGTCCTGATCAGCCTGCACCTATGTACATTCTTTTATCAAATTGTAATATATGTAGTCTCAAATGCTATATACTAGTATAAAGGGCCCTTTTACAGATCAGGCTCAAGTATTTCCTTTTATGAAATCAGAGAAAATTAACCCATTACCACACAATAACTCATTTCGACTCCCTATAAACTATAAGATATTGACATCAGAAAGCATTGTGGAAAATGAAGGAATTGTTTGTGACAAGCAATTTCTTCATTTCCCACAATGTTTTCTACCCCAAAAGACCAACAAATCTAAAATTTCATGCACTTGAAATTGTCGTCTGCAACACCTTTCAAATTGAAACAGTCCAAAAAGTTGCTGTCTGGTAATGGGTTAACTGTATCGGCTTTCAACTGTTACGGTCATGTTGTGGTCACCAGAGGCGTGTTCTTTAGAGAGATTTCTTGAGATATCTTGAGATTTCTTAACCCATTACCAAATGACAAATTATGAATTTTTTATATTATTCGGTGTTTTGTGGTAGAAAACATAGTAGAAAATGAAGAAATTGCTTGTTACAAGCAATTTCCTCATTTTCCAAGATGTTTTCCAAAGCCATTATCTTGTGGGGAGTCAAAAGGAGTCACTGTGAGGTAATGGGTTAAGATGTTTTAGGATAAAGCATTCATTAGAGCAAGAATTTTAAGACGCTTAATGGGAGGTGCCATTACCCTGTACTTCGTGTGGAACCCCTCGGTTAACTCTGTAGAAACAATATTAGAGAAAATAGACAGAGTCGTTCCAAATGCTCCATGGTACCAGGATATTCTCCCATACTTCATACAAATGACATCATCATAACGCCATTTGTAAGAAGTTTGGAGCATTTGGAACATCTCGGTCAGAATCTAGTTCTTAAAAACGCTTTATCTAAAACACCTTAACCCTTTCCCAAACAAGACCTGGTTTTGACGTCCCCAACAGAAATGGCTTGGGAAAATATTGAGACAAAAGAAGAAACTGCTGATAACCAGCAGTTTCTCCTTTTGCCTCAATATTTTCTGGGCAATCTTGTACACAAATCCTTCCTCTTTAGCATTAATTTTGTCATCTGCAACAGCTTTCCAATTGGATCACCCTAAAATTTGTCCATTTGGGAAAGGGTTAAGAAATCAACAAAAATCTCTCTCTAAATAACATGCCTCAGTATTACCACATCCTTTTTATGCGTCTCAAGCAGCTCGACCATAAAGTGTTATGATTATCCAGCCATTGGTAGGAGATAAAATGTTTGCCACAGCTGGAGTAATAGTTCCATACGCTACCAACTGCACCATGGCCCCAGCTGTCAGATATATTATGTATGTGAATGTTAAAAAGTTGGTCCATATATATAACAGCTGCCATACATTAACACTTCCTCAATATGCAAAATTTAATGTGATCCATTTCACAAGCTGCTGTAGAGGACAAAATAGGCGTTGATAAAAATTGGACATGTACAATGCAGCATACAAAATGTTGAAGCATTTTTTCTTTTGCATCAATGTTTTCCAAAAACCTTTGCTGTTCAGGACTTCAGTCAGGCTTTGTATGGTAAAGAATTGACTAGCCAGAATAATTTCATCATGTTCATTGATTGGGTACTGGGGGAACAGGCCTTTTCTTTTGCGGTAGAAGAAAGTTTTTTAATCTTGATGTTCTTGAGCGCTGCACATTTCCAATTTTTTCATAGTCCGAGCTATTTGCCCCTGATGCATTTGAAACATTTGATGCTTGACTTGACGAAGTGGAGCTGGTTCTGCTATCTGACTTAGTAAACATTGACGATGATTGTGATCCCCAGTTTGAAGGAGACGAAGAATATGAGGGGAATGATGTTAACGATTCAGTCTCTGAAGATGATGTAAGATCGGCACTCAAATCAGACCAGCTGACTTCCATCGACGTGTCGAAATTCAGTCGTTCAAGTTTCTGTGGGTCTTCGTATGTCGCGAGCTGGGGACCAAGGTCAAGATCGGCCTTGAGAGAGCAAATCAAGCGACGCCAGAACCACTGAATGACGTCTTTTTTGGTGTAGTCACAGCAGGTCACATGACGAAGAATCTCTGGTACCTGGCATCTCTCTATCAGGATGGGAACCAGCTTCTTGTGACGCGCACCTGAAATGTGACGACATAAAAGTGTAAAATATGCATTGATTATTTTTTCACATTTGAGGGTTACTGCAGATGACAAAGTGAATGTCGATAAAGAAAGAATTAGGCTATAGAATAGCACAGAAAATATTGAGGCAAAAGGAGAAAATGCTGATCATCAACATTTCCTTCTTTTGTCTAAATGTTTTCCCAATACTATTTTCTTAGGGACGTCAAAACCAGGTCTTGTTTTGGACAAGGTTAAGCAGGTCTCATGATGCAAAATCTCTGGTACCTGGCATCTCTCTATTAGGATTGGAACCAGCTTCTTGTGACGTGCACCTGAAATGTGAGGGGAACATGTGATTAAATTAAGCATTGATTTTTTTTTCACATCTTTAACTCTGCTCATGCTGTTCGTGTCAATTAAGTGTTGTGGCGAAAGCATCGGCAGGCAGTTTAAACTAAGATCAGCCTGAAAAGATGTGTAATTTGATCTTAGCCTACATTGCCCCATTTCTACTCCATTATTGTGGCAAAAGCCTTAGCTAATTTTATTGAAATGTCCCTTAAATTGGTAGTTTCTTATTTCTTTTAATAAGTCAACACAATGAGCTGTTTTTGAATGGACAATATGCTAATGAACCTTTTCATGTAGTTCTATGAACATATTACTTGTTTACAAATTTCACCTGTGTAAACAAGGGTAAAAACATTAAAAAAAATCAATAAAAATTTGCATGCCTTGGTTTGAATTTAACAGAGGTGCGTTCTTTAGAGCGAGATTTCTTGAGATATCTTGAGATTTCTTAAGATATTTTAGGATAAAGCATTCTTTTGAGCAAGATTTTTAAGATGCTCAATGGGAGGCGCCATTACCCTATACTTCGCGCGGAACCCTCGGTCAACTCTGTACAAACAATATAAAAGAGATTTGACCGAGTTGTTCCCTTACACTCCATAATTCATAAACAGCGGCGTTCCGAATGCTCCATACTTTAAACAAATGACGTCATGATGACGTCATTTGTATAAACATGGAGCATTCGGAACAGCTCGGTCAAAGTCTCGGTCTTAAAAACGCTTTATCCAAAACATCTTAAGAAATCTTAAAAAATCTCGCTCTAAAGAATGCGCCTCTGGTGGAAGACATCTGTAAGATTTTAACCAAAACATACAAAATTGTAGTAGTTTGGAGTTTGATATAGAGTTGTATACCCCTTTCCCAAAAAACACCTGGTTTTGACGTCCCTAATAGAAAAGCCTTGGGAAAACATTGAATCAAAAGAAGAAACTGCTGATAACCAGCAGTTTCTCCTTTTGCCTCAATATTTTCTGTGTCATATTTTACACTAATTCTATCTTTAATAACATCCATTCTGTCATTTGTGACAGTTTTTGAAGTGGATCACCCTAAAGTTTTGTTGTTTGGTAAATGGTTAGACAAGTAAATTTTGTAAACATGTGCCATAATATCCTTACCGGACTATAATCAAGCAGAGCAGACCTACCTGGAGACAAACTGTGTGCAAACTGAATCTGAAAGTCGCATGATACACTGTCCAGAAACCTTGGTGATAAAACGATAATCATTCTTTTACACCTGTAACAGAAATATAAATACATGAACCCAGATATGGAAATAGGGTCCTTATGGTACATTAGTAGTCTGTCCCAGACCCTAGTATTAAGATTATAGTATAAAAGCAAAGACCCTTTTTAAATGACATCCTAGTCTAGAATACTAGGGTCTGGTGTAATGCGTTTCAGCGACCGGCAGAATTCTGCCGATTGACCTCTTCACCTTTCGTTATAGGGGTCTTACTGCAGTATGATATAAACAACTGCCTGTCTGTAATGTACAGTAATGTAAATAGGATTCCCTAGTACTGATAAGCCCCGTTGCTTGACTCTTAACTTTCTTTACCCTGTTTTATTTACAGAAAATCAAACAATGGATAATTAAGTAAATAATACATTATTATTTGACAAATAAAATTCTGTGATACATCCTTTCCCAAACAAAATCCTGGTCCCCAGTGCAGTAAGCTTTGAAAACAGATGAAAAAAGAGGGCCATACTGGCCCTGTATCGCTCCACTGGCTTTAAGACTTTAGACGTTTAGACTACAAATTTCTTCAAGGAATACATTAGAGGTCTATCTAAAAGAATATTCATGCAAAATTGCATTGAAGTCAAATAAGTGGTTATGGAGGAGAAATGTTTTTTTTTTAAATTTTCTTAAAATTACACTATGTTTAATATAGCAAAAATAAGCACAGCTCACAGTGGCCATTTTTTTTCATCCATTTAACTGTTTTTGAAAGAATGTTATGGAGAACTTTTCTGTCAGCAATAAAACATTGAAATATGGATTAGAGAGGCAAGTCTTGAAAACAATAATGCTCCCCTTTACAAATAACGCAAACAGAAACGACTAGGGCTAGTCTAGGTACATTAGTTAAAGATGGATTTAGATTAACCAGTGCCTAGGAACAGTCTGATCTTGACCTATAAAATATTCTCTCATAGCTTCTTCATAATACGTAGCAACTGAAAGACAGTATTTTAGACCCCGCTTTTGGGCAGGCTGGTCTGGCTCCATGTATCAGAGCTCCAGATAAGAGGGAGTGATGACTTTTCAAACTGTCATAATTCTGTTATTGTTCATCAAACCCTATGTTGTGGGTACTCATTTGTATCATCTCGTTCAGACGACTAAAATGAGTACCCACAACATAGGGTTTGGATTTGAAATAATAAAGTTACAAAGTCTTCTACTCCTCTTATCTGCAGCTCTGATGTATGTTTGAATTGATTAAATAGGGTTTTACCCCTTTCCCAAACAGCGACAATGTAAGGTGGTCCAAATTAAAAGTTGCTGCAGACAACAAAATAGATGTTGAAAAAAGAAATAATTTGTGTATAATATTGCTAAGAAAATATTGAGGCAGAAGGAGAAAATGCTGATTATCAGAATTTTCTTCTTTTGCCAAAATGTTTTCCAAAGCCTTATCTAGTAGGGACGTCAAAACCAGGTCTCGTTTGGGAAAGGGTTAACTGCTATTTCAACTGCTATGATCATATCACAGAGGCTGGAGCATCTCACTATGGATTCCTGTTGTTCCTCTAAATAGTAACAACACATAATCCTTTCTGAGCCTCATGATTTTTGCCCACATAGGTTTACAAATGACTAAAAATTGGTGGAAGACAGAAAGATCTTGGATGAGTTTGATTGTCCGTCTGATGAAATTAGGACAGAGTTATGGCCCTTGACAAAATTGCTGTTTTTGACTTTCTTTTCCCTCTAACAATCACAAATATCAATAATCAGCAATATTTCCTTTTGCCTCAATGCTTTTGGCACTATTAATGTGCACATATTCTTGTTCATTGAGATGCATTTTGTGTTAAGCAGCAGATTTCAATGTTAGACCACCCTTACATTATGTCATTTTGGAAATGCTTAAATGACAGTGGTAATTCAATTTATTTACAAAATGTTCACCTTTTTTCAATAAGTTTAGCGCAGATGGTGTCATGTGATGTCCCAGACAGGTCGTCCCTCCATGGAACGAACAGTCGAAGATTATTTTCCTCCTCCAGAATTTTGATCAGGGTCTGAACAAACTTGAGGTCTGCACCCTCGGGATTGTAGCACACAAACGCATCATACAGTTTGGGCGCCCCAGGCTCCAAAACTGAAAGGTTAACAAAGATCATAGTTTATATATAGATCTCTATATAAAATCTGATGATTAAGTGCCAGATTTTGTCTTTTTTCTCAATGATTTCAAAAAGAATTTGCTGACATGCTGCAGGAAATAAAGTACTCTGTGGATTTGTTAACCCTTCTCATACAGTTCCCATCATTTTCCAAACGTGACCAAAGCTTTGAGAAGCAATATAGGCTAAGATCAATCTGCACATATGTAGTCTGATCCTAGTCTACACTTCCTGCTTTGTACTCAATGATCGTGGCAAAAATTTTATACATGACGTATTAACTTATTGAAATGGCTCTTTTCTTAAGAATGAGAAATTTGTTTGAAACAAAATTCAAAGTCAGCAGGACAAGGATTAATAAAATATACAGGGAATGAAATCAGTAAATGAGGATTAACAACTCTCTGAAAATTCTTAACCCATTACAAGACGACAAAATTTTGGACTGTTCCAATTTGAGAGATGATGCAGACGACAACTTCAAGTTGATGGAATTTTAGAAATATTTTCATTTTGGGTAAGAAAACATTGTGGAAAATGAGGAAATTGCTTGTCACAAGCAATTTCTTCATTAACCACAATGTTTTCCCAAACACTTTTCAATTAGGCATCAAAAAGCATCACTGTGAGGGAAACGGTTAAATTACATATCTGCCAATCTTGCACCTTACCTCTTAATCCTTGCACAAACTACAAAATCTGGACCTGTTCAATTCCAAAAATGTTCCAGACTACGAAACTAATCTAATATTGAGAAAAAGGGAGAAAATTTTGTTCTTTTTCCTAAATGTTTTTCTAAGCCTTTTGTTGTATCAAGTACAACAAAACATGGTGTTGTTTAGGAGACAGTTTTAAAGAGACTTGTCTATTTGTGAGAGAGAATATAGAGATCTGGCAATGCTTGACTAGACAAAGTTATGCACATTTCATATGTGAATTTAAATGTACACGTTCTGATTGGTGTAGATGGCCAGAGGCATATCTTTTGTTCGATCAAATGTGTTGTTACATAGTTTACGCAAAAAAAGCTCATCAGTAAAACAGGGACTAGAAGCTTACCATCGTGTACTGTTTCTGGTAGTGAGGATCTGCTTGTGGAACTCTGTGATACTGAAAATAAACAGAAATACCATTCATAGTTCTACAGGGAAAATGGTAATTTTTAATAATGTAAGCAGAGTAACATACAAGCCATGGATGACTGAAAAATGTTCATCTTTTGCCCAGTTCTATATCAGTAAAAAGGAATTTTCAGATAAAGCCCCATATTCTGTGCTTTCTAAAAGAATATTACTATGGCTTACCAAAGACATTGATACAACTCTATCTACATACGGTAGGTATAAACCGTTTCTTTTTAGCACAAAAAAAACTTATAAACACCTATTCCTATTTCAACATTAAGAGCAGAAACAAGAAATTTGCCATTTACTCTTTCCCAAAAAGAAATAATTTAGAGTGGTCCAACTTCCATGCTGCTGCAGATGATAAAAAGGATGTTGATAAAAAAAGGATTTGTGTAAAAGGTTGCACAGAAAGTATTGAGAGAAAATGCTGGTTATCAGCATTTCCTACTTTAATGTTTTTAGGAGCTTTTTTCATTGAGGAACGTTAACCAATCTCTGCATTGTGACGGCTTTTGACTCCCCCACAAGAAAATGCTCGGGAAAACATTTTGGGAAATGAAGCAATTTCTTAACTTAATTGTCCACAATGATTTCTAACCCAAAATGGACAAGTTTTTAAAATTTTATCAACTTGAAATTATCATCTGCAACACCTTTCAAATTGGATAGTCCAAAATGTTGTCGTTTGGTAATGGGACAATACTCTGTCTTGTTAGGGAAAGGGTTGAGGCCCTATCTTACCCTTTCCCAAACAAGACCTGGTTTTGACGTCCCTCATAGAAATGGCTTGGGAAAACATTCAGACAAAAGAAGAAACTGCTGATAACCAGCAGTTTCTCCTTTTGCCTCAATATTTGTATCAATATATGTATCATACACAAATCCTATCTTTAATAAAATCCATTTTGTCATTTGTGGCAGTTTTTGAATTTGAACCACCCTAAAATTTTGTTGTTTGGGAAAAGGTTAAGAAAGTTACCTGTATGGACCTGTACTGGTTGTCTAGATTCATCTGACTGTTTTGTCTTGAATAACGCCTGCCTCTCTAAATACTTGTTACAATCTCGCTCTGAAATAGAAATCAAACAAGCATGAGATTTAGCTCTTCAGAGTTATAGATTATAAGAAGGGATTATAGATTTACAAAGTGTAAAATCTGAGCAGCAGATAAGAATGGGTAAAGAGCTGTTTTCTAAATTTGTTATTTCAAATCCAAACCATACAATGCCGATCAGAAGTCACATAAACTTAACCTAATTAAGCAAAATTATTGATGGAATAGGACAATATGAACATCAGCACTTTCTCATTTAGTGAGACTGGTTTAATACTTTCCAAAATAGTAAAAATTTAAAAGAACAGTCAGGATCAGAAGCTGCAGTGCATATTGCAGACAAAAGAACTCCCCCTATTTGTAGGTTCAAACTCCCTTCAGAGAAATCCTGGATCTGCTGCTGTGTTGGTATATAAACTTATAAAGGATTAACCCTTTCCCAAACAAGACCTGGTTTTGACGTCTCTTGTTGTAAAAGTTTGGGAAAACATTGAGACAAAAGAAGAAAATGCTGATAATCAGCATTTTCTTTTTTCTTCTTTTGTCACAATATTTTCTGAGCTAGATCTAGCATATACTGTGCATAAACCAAATCTTTTCAACCATCAATTTTTTGGTCCACAGTAGCTTTCGAATATGACCATGATAGAATATGTCATTGATTCGGTCGGCACAATCCCTTCAGCCAATCAAAAACGTTGTCAGTCATAAATTGTGGACCTGCACTCATTCGGTGGAGGTGAAAGCTTCGGTCTTTTTCGTTAAAGCATTACCAACTTTCAGCATTAATATCTTCACGACTACGCCTGTTTATTAAAAATGAGTTGGTAGTCAGAAAGTTTAAATCACATTCTTTAAAGAAAGAGTTTTGTGTTTGAATTTTGACGATGGATTTTTGAAATATTCTGCCTCAAAAATGGTATCCCATAAAGATAAAGACCGAGGAAGTATCCTCGATGACAAAATGAAAGTGAGGCTATGACGTCATACAGACTGATTCTATGAGGGAATGGATCAAGGAACTAACCTATAAAAGGCCAGGCATCCGTCAGCACATCAAACCGTTCCAGTTCTTTCACAAATTTCCATAAGTTGCCAACAGTAGGTTCCAGATCATCTCGCATTGCCCAAACATCTATAAGTTCTTCAGTGGGACTTTTAATGGACGGTAAACACAGGTTTTTAATCTCCAAGGTTGAGAATTGAGCGAGTTCTGCGAGCCCTCTATAATTTGGTTCGAGTCCAATGTCATCGTTCAACACGACATCTAAGTTGAGATAGAGCGCTATCTTACGTCGCGTGCTATGTTTGATCTCACGTAAATGAATGTTTTCATACTTGGACGGCAAGATAAGATCATCCGGTGGATCGCTCTCACCAAATTCCATTTTTATCACAAAACCATCGATTGACAGTTGCAAAACTAAACTTTATTGGAAATACCGATTAAATTGTCATCTCATTTCACCATGATCCCACGCTTCGCTGGCCAAACCAATCCTAGTGACGCGATTTTAGAACATGACATTTAGGTAGTTTTGACGTTTTTTATTTCCTGGTTGTGCGGTGCGTGGAAACCGCGTGTCTGTGAAAATGACAAGACCCCCCCCCTTGCATCCTTCGCGCTAGGTATGCCGTTTTCTCCTTTCTCCGTTCACCTAAGACTAAAAATGTTCTATGTATGTTAAATTTAATTTTCGGAGGCCAGTTTTTGTTATTTCTTATTGAATAAACATCTGACGGACATGATCGTCATAAATATTAAAGAAGACATGTATACGGTAGGCCTAAAAGTAATTTTCGAGCAATGTTTACTGACCTACCCCAAGGAGTGGGTGTCATGGCCGGTTTCTCGTTCGTCCGTTCATTTGAATTGTAGATTCAAAATTTTGGCTCTCACTTTGAAAGTTTCTTTGTAATTGTTTTGATCGATCATTCCAATCAATTTTTGTAATTAATGAAATGATTTCAACGGTATACAGTCATTTCGTACCATAATATAATTGGTCATTTCGTACCATAGTTTGGTCATTTCGTACCATAAATTGGTCTTTTCGTACCATAATCTCGTACCATAGTTTATAATTCGGTACCACACTTGATAAAATTTCAGGTTCCATCAAATCGGACAACACAGAAAAGGCGGATATTTTAAATCGACAGTTTCAGTCAGTCTTCACTCCAATGACACCAATTTCCCTGGCTCAGTCCTGCCTTTCATCTTTAAGACAAAATGTGTTTTCTTCCTCTTTCAGCAAATACCCAGTTATGCCGAACATTACCATCTGCACAAATGGAGTACAAAAACTTATTTCCAACTTGAAACCTGATAAAGCAGCAGGACCAGACAACATCAAACCTCTTGTATTAAAAAACTTATGTTATCAAATTTCCCCTATCTTACAAATTCTTTTTCAGAAATCCCTAGACACAGGCACTCTCCCCCAGGTTTGGACAAAGGCAAACGTGACTCCACTCTTCAAGAAAGGAAACAAAGAAGATCCTGCAAATTACAGACCCATTTCTTTAACATGTATATTGTGTAAAGCTCTAGAACATATTGTAGCCTCCAATCTAACTAAACATTTTGACAACAATAATATCCTTTATGACTTGCAGCATGGTTTTAGAGAAAGGCGTTCATGCGAAACCCAGCTACTTCAACTGACCGACCATCTTGCCAGAAACCTAACTGAAGGCAAACAAACTGACCTAGTTTTGTTAGACTTCAGCAAGGCTTTTGACAAAGTTAGCCACTTAAAACTTTTGTATAAATTGCAGGAACATGGTGTAAACAATGCTACACTTTTGTGGATTAAATCTTTTCTTATAGGCAGAACACAAAAAGTAGTCTTAGAAGGTGGATGCTCAACAGAAGTACCAGTCACGTCTGGAGTGCCTCAAGGATCCGTACTTGGCCCTCTTTTGTTTCTTTTGTATATAAATGACCTTCCTAATACCATCACGTCCCAAGTTCGTTTGTTTGCAGATGACACTGCCGTTTACTTAGCTATAAACAACAAGCAAGACTGTTTGACCCTACAAGAAGACCTAGACAAGTTAATGCAGTGGGAGAAAAAGTGGGAAATGGAGTTTAACCCCAGCAAATGCATTGTCTTAAATATTACTAAAAAGAAGAAAAAGATTTCCTTTGATTATAGATTACATGGACAAATTCTAGAGACTGTGGACAATGCCAAATACCTAGGAGTAACAATATCTGGAGATCTTTCCTGGAATAAACACATTGACAATATAACTTCAAATGCTAGTAAAACTTTAGGTTTTCTCCGCAGAAACATCCAGACCAAAAATAAGAAGATCAGAGAAACGGCTTATAAAACTTTAGTTAGACCACAGGTAGAGTACGCATCAACAGTTTGGAGTCCCTACACAAAAACCTATATCAATAAAGTGGAAAAAGTACAACGAAGAGCAGCAAGATGGGTTCAAAATAATTTTTCTTATTACGACAGTGTTACCTGCATGCAGAAGGAGCTTGGCTGGCAAACTCTACAATACAGACGAGACATTTCCAGAATCACCATGTTTTATAAAATCTATAATAATTTTGTTGCAGTGCCCATACCAGCTTATCTCGAAAGACCAGTGAGGACCACCCGACATATGCACACAGCATCTTTCAGACAGATCCACACAAATGCAGCCTACTTTAAATATTCTTTTTTTCCGTACACAGTGAAACTATGGAACAGCCTACCAGAAACAATTGTACAGCAACCTGATATTGCAGCGTTCAAAAAGAGTCTTGATTCTTTTCAGATAGTGAGCCGTCCCTGAATGACCAAAATATGTTTTATCAGCTCTTTTAATCTAACACTCACAATACTTTTAAAATTTTGCACTCTAACCAATGACTAACAGTTTTTATTCCGGCACAGACGCGCACCTGCCAGTAATACCCGAAAGGGGAGTTAGGCAGTATATATAGATAGATAGATAGATAGATATTTCAAAAGCTGTCGACAAAAGTAGAAAAAATAGATAAAAGATATGAAAAAATATTTATGAATATAAGACATAATTCTACCAAGAACATGCTTTTAATCAACTTATATATCAAAAACCTGTCATTTGGTTCGATTAATAATTTGGTTGTTTGCTGTGAATGATTTTCACACCTTTTATGTGTTAATAAATGATCCGGTCTATTATCAATTAAAGTCTACCAGCAAACAAGCAATTACCATTTAGCCTACAAAGATGATTATATAAATGAGGCATTTCTTAACTCTTTCCCAAACGAAAAAAATATGGTTGCAAATTTGAAAGATGATATTGACGACAAAGTTCATGTTGATAAAGAAGACATTTATTCAAGCTTTGAAATATTGAGACAAAAGGAGGTACTCGTCTGTGTTATTGCAAAACCTCGTAACTACAGTTTTTATATAAAGTCGTAGTTAAGAAGTTTTTTCAATAACACAGACAAAATTATGGTTATCAGCATTTATTTCTTTGTCTCATGTTTTAAAATGCCTTTCTATCAGGGACGTGAAAACGAGGTCTTGCATGCTTAAAACTTTTTAGACTGTTCCAAATTCGAGTTTTGTAGACAATTTCTGTCGCATGAAATTCTACTTTCTTGTTAGAAAACATTGTGGGGAATGAAGAAATGGCTTGCGACAAGCCATTTCTTCATTTTCCACGATGTTTTAAAAAGCCTTTACCATGTGCAGCATTAAATGGCGTCACTGCGTGACAATGGGTCAAATAAGTCTGCATTTAGATAGGTTTTGATACGTTTACAGGAAAGGCTTTGGAAAACATTTACGCAAAAGAAGAAATCGTTGATTACAAGTTTAGGCTACTTGAATTCATCCTTTTAAAAGACGTTTTTAAGTTTTCTTTTGAGTTTGGCATTGCAGGCAATCGGCTAAACATTGATATTTGAACAACACATTTGTAAATACGTGTATAGCCTGAACTGCAAATGTAGGAGATTGAGATCTTTATTTGTATGATTCTAGTTTAAAATGAATTTGATTCATGGTCAAAATTGCATAGATCTATAAAATGTTTGGAAATCTATTCATCTTCGATAAGTATTCACATTTTTTTTTATATATTTCAAAGAGAAAATCAATGGTACAAGGTTTAAAATATATGGTACAAAACGGTAAAATTATGGTACGAAATAACCAAAGTTATGGTACGAAATGACCAAAATTATGGTACGAAATGACCAATTATGGTACGAAATGACTGGTACGAAATGGTTATGGTACGAAATTACCATAATTCATTTCAACTCATGAAGTATCATAATTATTTTTCTATCTTGTTTTCAAAATGACCCATCATTGAAATGTCCGATTTTACCCAAAATAAAAGGAATCAAACAACGAAATAAAAAATACAAATTCATTTATAAACATTTGGGCCTTTTCTCGTTTTGTTTGACTCAAGTCTTCAAAATAGACTACAATCCAGTTTTGAAAAAGTCCCATACGCAAAAAAATGGAGATGAACGGATGAATGAGAAAGAACGGAGAAGTGAGAAAGGGGGAGAGATATTACGGATTTCATTTGACCTGACACTGACATTTACTAAAATGTGTTCATATTTCGCATATAGTTTTGTATCATAGTACACAAATATAACTGTCACACAAGAAAATATTACTGATTTGTTAATTTAGAAAACGACAGGCATGTAGGCTAATTTATGATAAAAGCTTAAAGCTGCGCCATGAGAAATGAAATCTAAAATACGTTTGTTAAAATAGTCCAAAGTAAAACCAAATACAATATTTTTACATATAAATTCGTGATTGGCCTGATGTTAGATAGGCCTACAGAAAGCTTTTGATAACATTGATCAAATATATCTACGCTCGTAGATCTATTAAGAAAACGCTAACGGCCTGTTTTTCTCCTTTTCTCTCGCCTTTTTATTGGCTAGCAATTGATCACTCAGGTGCTGGTTCTCCAATATTTAGGCTATAAGTAGGCCCAATTCCAAATTTGCCATCTGCAATTTTTCAATTAAGACCAAGGGCGGATCTAGGGGTAGGGTCAGGGGGTCATGACTCCCCCTGGAATTGGCCGAAAATTGAATTTTGACTATATAACTTCTTATTAAAAGCTGTCAATTGGACTTTGACCCCCCCCCCCCCCCCCCCCGGAAAACAATCCTGGATCCGCCCTTGAAGACTAAAGTATATTCTTAATCAAAGACATAAACTATGCCACGTACAGTATTATTATAGGCTATGTCTAGGCCTATTCAGGGTTAAACACTTTAATTTACCTTGAACTTTCCATTCTGTGAAAATTATGTCAGTCTTGTTGTTCGAATTCTGTTGAAAACCTTTCCCGAACTAAATAGTACCTATAAATATGAAGTCTGAATCTGAGTTAGACATTTAAACAAAGCTTTATCCATTTAAAAAGGCGAACTGAAACAAAATGACTTAACCATGAAAGGTTTGTTACCTATGATTTTTAGCTAGTTATTATTGAGAAGTTTCTCTAGAGGTCCTGGATCATAATATAGAACGTCACGGTCCCATAGTGAACAGTGGCTTCCAGATGATACTCTACTGTTGCCTATGAACTGGCCAGAAAGTCTCGTTTTGAAAGGTTCGTTACGAAAGGTTTGTTACCACGTAAATCTAAAGCTAATTGTTTTGAATGAATATGTGAATTAGTAGCATCCAATTTCAAATGATGTAACAATTACGTCATGATTCAACAGTTTTCATTGAAATTTTATCTGTTTCCGGAAGAAAATGATATTTTGTTTATGACAATACAATTGGCTTTTAAATGGGGAAAACTAGCCAATGAATTTGATTTCCTGCTTTGAATTGAATTTATTTGAAGATAATTGGTGTAGAAATGTCTTTTCACACGAAAGAAATATAATGTTTTAGGCATATTCTATGAATGTGGTATTAAAGAGAATAAAAGGTTCGTTACTTTTGTAACCAATATTTAAAAAGTGGAACAGGTCCAAAGAAGAGCCATCAGGTACAAGAGGTGGGTTAAACATAATTATTCCCCTCTTTCAAGTGTTACAGCCTTGCAGTATGATCTGGGTTGGGGGTCTCTTGAACATCGCAGGATCGACGCCATGGCAGACTTAGGCTATCATGTGATTGTTTTTACTTCTTTCACTTTACTAACATTCCAAAGCGCACTTTCATGTCTGTAACACTCGAAAGAGGGGTGGACAGTATCCAGAGATACAATGTACCGGTAGATATATAGAATAGGGGGAGGGGGCATTCCAGTCTTCCCGGAATCGGCGTCGGCGTAACACTAATTTGGTCAAGTTTTCACGTGCAAGTTTGTCAAATATCTGTTTCTACTGATGCTTTTGCTCTGAATTTTGCACATGCCTCTGTGGCCATTATATCAGCCTCTAAATATTTGTTACTCTGGCATTTAATTCACTGTAATTCTACCATTTTCGGACTTAGATTTTTTTAACTATCCAGCACTTGATAGTCGCACTTCGCCGTGATAGATCTATACTTAAATGAATATAAATCTACTACGCCCTACTCAAAATTTTAAAAGCTCTAGACTAAGAGTCAAATAGATCTACATGAATGGATGTAAATCTACTACTTAAACTTTTCAAAGCTCTAGACTAAGATTTAAAGGCCTGCTCTAACAATTCAACAACAACAAAAAATAATACGATCGAATGCAAATAGATCTATAACGTAGCTAATATTCCATTTAATTTTCTCCTTGTCATACAAGAAGAAATTCATTAAAATAAAAGCAATATATGCCTACAACATGCGCGGATCCAGAGGGGGGTCAAGGGGTCATGACCCCCCCCCCCCTGGAATTTGGCGAAAAAGGCCGGGGGTTATCAAAAGGATTACTGGTTATGCCCCACATAAGCTGCGTCATGTTCGTCCCTGTGTACCACGACAATCCATTATTATATCTAGTCCTGCATGATATGAGATGTATCTGCATGGATCCAGGGGGCAGGGGGGCCTACCCCCCCCCCCTGGAATTCGGCGAAAAAAGAGGCTAAAGATCGGACCCCCCCTCCCCCCGGAAAAATACCTGGATCCGCGCTTGCCTACAATATATCAGACCAACAGATAAGAAGGGGAAAAGTAAATTTATTGATAGTGGTTTAACGCCTCTTTCAACTTCATGGTCATATCGCGGGGGAATTGAGCACCTAACCATGGATTCCTATCATTTGTCTTACCAATACTAACATAATGTCCAATCCGAATCCCGAGCTGCTCCTCGCATTGATTCGGACGGCACAATCCCTTCAGCCAATCAAAAACGTCGTCAGTCGACCTGCATTCATTCGGTGGAGGTGAAAGCTTCGGTCTTTTTCCTTAAAGCATTACCAACTTTCAGCATTAATATCTCGACGACTACGCCAAATTATTAAAAATGCGTTGGTAGTTAGAAAGTTTAAATCACATTCTTTAGAGAAAAAGTTTTGTTTGTGAATTTTAGCGATAGATTTTGGAAATATTCTGCCTCAAACTTGGTATCCCGTAAGGATAAAGACCGAGGTTGTACCCTCGATGAAAAAATGAAAGTGAGGCTATGACGTCATGCCGACTGATTCAATAGATGATTCACATATATTGGTGAGAGACAAATGACTTTTGTCAAATGTCAGAATAGACCTGTATTGGTCTAGTCTGGGTTCGAACTTAGAACCCATGGATTGAGACACTCCGACGTTACCGACTGAGCTGTCCGGGCTCGGCAGAGTGGGTTAATTAAGGTTTTCTAAATGTGTTATTTGTAATCTAAACCCTATATAGGCCTATATTGTGGGTACTTACTTGAACTGTCTCGAGGAGACGATTCCAATCCACGAGTACTCAATAAAGCCTCTCTTACAACCGGTCGCACGTGCTCCTGCGTGCGGTCTGCGTCTAAAACGCAGACATAGTCGTGTGATGCACGCACGTGCAACGTACGTTTTTGGTGGACGCAACCACGACGCAGACTGCACGTAGCAAAGACTTGACATGACAGTTCTTTAGCCTCTCTTACAACCCGTCGTGCGTCCTTATAAATCGTGCGTTTTTAAACGCACGATTTATAAAGACGCACGACAGGTTGTAAGAGAGGCTTAACAAATGGTTTTAGGCCAGTCACTTTAGCCGAAAAATAGGTCCAACCCACCACTAATTCTAACAGAAACGAAACCAACATTTTTATAATCTACAACCATCTACTCATTCCAGAAAAAAAGTCCTCAAATGTTACTCGAGGGGAAATATGAAAAATATCGATCTAACGAAGAGACCCCTACAAGGCAAGCCAAAAGAATGTTTTTCCGTGTAGGCTTAGAAACCCATCTTTTAAAACCAAATATGTTATTGCAGATGAAACATATTATAGATAACGTAATATTAGGGGTTTATAAAGTAAAAAAAACACAGACTTTGCTATTTTCTTTATTTCAATTAGACATGGAAAATGAATTTGCAGGTGAAATTACCCCACCCACTCATTTACTAAAGTTGACTTATCAAATACATTTAAACCGACATCTGAACGTAAATATTAGACTTCCCATTCTAAAGCTGCTGCAGACGACAAAAACAATTTGCAAAAAGATCGGATTTGTGTACATTATAACAAAGAAAATATTGAAACAAAAGGATAAAAATCTGATCTGTCATTACTTTCATCTTTTGCAGTTTATTTTACGATTCGATTCTCTTCACAGACGTCAAATCAATGACTGTTTTTCATTACTGATTGGTTTTTGCTTTTTAGAAAGCCACTGGCCAATAATGCATATAGGGAATACTTTTATCCAGATAACCATGACGTAATTTCAGACAAACAATAGTATCTCGTAGGTGTTGTCATAAAATCTCGTAACTACAGCTTGAATCAACGGTAAACCAAGTCTATTTTTAGCACAAAATTCATTTTTATCACTTTGTAATGGATTTCGAGTCATACTAATGTGACCAGACAGTGCGTACACACAGCCTGATCTTGATCTAGATCTACAGTGTGTTTGTATTAAATGTTATAAAGGCTTTTTCCAGATACATGTTCATATAGATGGCGCTTATAAATTCAATCCATTTCGAAATCTTCATTAATTAAGAGCACATTAGTGCAGCTTACACCACGACACTCTCCACAACCCACTGAACAGGACAGACCATGTTTCCTACATGTGCACCTTTTGGAATCACACTTCAGTTTGCAATTACACGTAATCATTTTAAGCAGGCGTTCGGGTGCATCAGACAAGACAAGCAGACTGGATTTAATTTGTTGTTGATTTTGTTCCAGCCCCATTCAGTTGGTTCTATGATGTTTCCTACCAACATTTGGACTTGAAGATAGGCTCTAAAACTGTGGTATCTGGCAGCAGCTTCAGTTGGCGGAAGACTTTTAACTTGTACAAATGTGGAGCTTGTTTGTGTCTTATAAATAATTTTTTGAAATCTTATATTATTCAAGTGTTTTGTAGTTTCTCCATTGTAAATATGTACAAATATCATTTCTCCAATATTTTCTATAACACTGTGAGAAACATCTTCGAGAAAGAGAGAAGAGAAAGTTGGTCTATGATCATTTGGTTATTGGTTGCTTTCTTAAGGAGAACCCCTTTACCAACACCATAATTATACATGTGAAGTGGTGTCACAACCAGAAAATGCATCTATGATCTACAAATGTCGAATCCTACAGTTCTTCTGGTTTTGTGAATGTCCCATATTTTCTTTCTCTTTGTTCCACTTTTTACGTCTGATGTGTAGTAAATGTTAATGTCATTACCATCAGCATGGTAATGCGCCCGAGAGGGGCTTGTCAGTAAAATTGGCCATTCTTTTCAATTCAAGGGCAGATAATTCAAACATGAGAAGTTTTCCAAATTATGCTTCCACACCCAGACACCGTAGAGATTCATCGTGGCTAGTTTGATTTAAATATGGCCGAAACTGTAGGAGTTGTGACACGAGAAAATGTGCATTTTTCAGAAAACGGGCATTTGTCCTTAAATTCAAGGGCAGATAATTCACAAACGAAAACAGTTATCTAAATTCCGTAAGCTATGTGTACAACTAGACACCATGGATATTTACTGTGACTAGTTTGATAAAATTCTGATCAAAACTGTGGGAGGAGTTGCGCACACAATGCGCACACAATAAAATGGGTATTCTTTTTTATTCAAGGGCAGATAATTCAAGAACGAAAAAAAATATCTGAATTCCGTAAGCGGTGTGCACAACTAGATACCATGGAGATTCATTGTGACTAGTTTGATTAAATTCGGGTTGAATCTGTAGGAGTTGCGCAGACGAGAAAATGGGTATTTTTGAGAAAATGGGCATTTTTCCTTAGATTCAAGGGCAGATAATTCAGAAACAAAAGCAGTTATCTAAATTCCGTAAGCAGTGTGTACAACTAGACACCATGGCAATTTATTGTGGCTAGTTTGATAAAATTTTGATCAAAACTTTAGGAGGAGTTGCGCACACAATGCGCACACAATAAATTGGGCATTTTTTTATTCAAGGGAAAGATAATTCAAGAACGAAAAGAGTTATCTGAATTCCGTAAGCGGTGTGCACAACTAGATACCATGAAGATTCATTATGGCAAGTTTGATCAAATTCCGATCAAAGTTGTAGGAGGAGTTGCGCACACAAGAAATTGCTAACGGACAGATGGACGGATAGACGGACAGACGGACGATCGGGCCATAACAAATTACGACCCTTCGGGCGTATAATAACAAAAAACATGTGTGGACTTCAAACCAAGTGGTTGGGGGCGAGTAAAGGATGATTTACTCGCAAATTGTGTAATTCCGATTTGAATAATCTATATCTGACAGATGTAATAATATTATAGTCAAATTGAGCTTCCGTACTTTTAAAAATCGATCGAAGATAATTCTATTTAAAGCGAAATTATTTTTACTTATTCGTTATATCTATCATTTTGAATTTTATTTATAAGGAATACATTTTTCAATTTTCATATAAAATTCAATCAAATTAAAAATGATATGTGAAAAGTATAGTGTAAGAGAAGCACGTGGTACTCGAGAAAATTTATGGTGGTTAGGATGGACCAGTGTATTACGATCATATCAAGGCATCTTTTAGCGTGATTTAACACCATTTCCCCCCAGATTTGCTCTGAGGACTTTTGATATGTTGACCATGATATAAAAGACTATCGTTCAGTTACAAAATTATTTCTGTTAGAATTAGTGGTACCCTAAATGCTAAAGTGACTGGCCTATTTATTGAACATTGAATGATAATTTGCATTTTGAAAAGCCTTTACCCCCTTCCATCTGTAGCTCTGATGTATGAACAATTATCAGATAAAATGAGCGCGGATCTGGAAAAACGTTCCTTATAGCATTTAAGGCTTTCATGTTTCAAGGTTAACCTATGCCAAAGTACAGACTAATCATGACCCTTGAAACACTCAGATTATTATTGCTACAAGTCAAGGAAATCTATTAAAGAACAACATGGTTCTTGATCAGACTGCGTGTATACGCAGGCTGATCTAGAACCAAGTTGGGCTCAAAAGCCTTGAAAGACCTTTTTCCAGATCCTGGCTCAAATATTTTTATGCCATTTTAGATCACCATGGTGCTAGATGTGCGCGTCCATATGCTAAACGAGCAGTCTCATGGCAAGGAATCACGGGTTTTAGTACATCTGGTCACAATGGTATCGACATAATTGCTATAATTCTTTTGATAAATGACAAATTTGAAAGAAAAAATGAAGTGCTCAGTGAAGTCGAGAAACGCTATATGGATCTGCTGAATGTGTAGGCCTGTGAAACATTGCAGAAAATACAGAAATTGCATGTGACAAGCTATTTCTTCATTATCCACATTGTTTTCTAACCCAAAATACAAAGATTCTTAAAATTTCACCAACTTGAAATTGTCGTCTGCAACACAATTCAAATTGGAACGGTCCAAAATTTTGCCGTCTGATAAAAATGGAATAAATGCATTTCTCCTTTTCTTTATTTTTTGTCTTTCGGTTCTTCTTATATGTTGAGAGGTTATTTTTAGAAACAACAACAGGAAATGAAATAAAAACACAAAAAATGTCAGAATTGCTGAAACTGATCGAACAGGAGATTCCTGAAGGAAGGCAGAGTTTGCAGGAAAACTTTAATAATTTGGAGAAAGTAGCCCAATACTGTCAGGAAAACTATGTCCAGGTATACCCGAGATAATTCTTGAGCTCATGTGTTACAAAAGTGGGTGGGGTAAGATGGCTATTGCTTTTTTCCCTTTTTATGCACCTAGGCTGAGTACACTCAGGACCGGTTGCCAGCCTAGCTCAGTGGTATAGAATCTGACTACAGTAGTTTTCAAGGGTTTTGAGATGGAGTCTATTGTCGAATCATGATTGGAACAGGGTTTTGACGGAGGCAGGAATCCTTCGTCTGGTATGCAGATTGTGTTAGCGGGACTCATCAAATTTGACGACGTGCATCATCAGGGATGCAATTTCAGTTTTGAATTAAGGAGATGTTCATTATTTAGCATGGACCATGAAAAATTTCAAATACTTGGTAGAACATTGAAACTTGGCAGGAATTTTATTTCAAATAAAACAAGTAAAATAAACTTTATTCCAATGCAATATCTTCAATAACTGATTTTTTTATGATTTTTTTTAAGGGGGCTTGGCTCACCTATTACTGGATTTGGTGCTCACTTTCTGAGCACTTCTCACTTCCGGTTCCTCGACGATGACTGACGTTTATTATGGCGCTGATAAATTTATTTTCTAAATCCGTTGTAATCGGGTGCTAATATCATTAATTCGCTGAATCTTTTTGCTCTAAATGTGTGGGAATATCTAATAATCAATTTGAGTAGTGAAATATTCGCGTTACTGGGAATATCTTCCATATTTCTTGAAAAATTTGTTGGACATTTTTGGAGCTTAAATTTTGGCTCGTCGGCCATATTGAATTTTTTTCAAAAAATTTTTCAATAAGTAAATTAACCTTGCAATTGTTAAATATCATTATTCAACACTTGTAGAAATAAAAAATGGGTGATTAAATTACCTTCAGATTCCATTTTTTCTTCAAAAAGTGGTGAAATTGTGTTGAAATTTCCACTCGGTAAAAACTGAATTTTCACTGATCAAAAACAAATATGTTTGTTGTCTAATCGTAATAGGGCATTCAGAAGATTACTTTGAAATCAAAATCATGTAAAATCAAACAAGTACCCTTTTCAATTCCCTCCAAACAGTTTACTTGGGCGGTTTGAAAAAAAAAAGAAGATCGTTGAAGATTTTCAAGTTCCAGCAGAAGAGTGAATTACAGCACAGATTCTGAAGGGAAGTACTTCTTTATCTTATTTCTGAATCTTCCAAAGATCATGTAATTAGTGAAATGCCCCAAATATAAAATGTAGACGCCTTGTTACCATAAGTGTTTACAAGTTCCTAATCTACTTGTGTGATGGACTGCCATACCAAGTAGTTGGAATCTCATTGCATTGTGAAAATAAAATTAAAGAAATCTAAATTATTAAGATAAATTACTTTCAGCCTGGTGGTTCTCCCTCTCAAATTCATTTTTTCTTAATATAAACAACTTCAATAGTAAAATATGTAGAACAATTTCCTAAATATCATACCCAGTTATTTGTGTGATGGACTGCCATACCAAATAACAAGTAATATTAATGTAGAATAAAATATCCATTGAATAGTAACAGTTAATGAAAAGCTAACTATCCCCATGGAACATGTTCTTGTAAAAAAAATCCAAAAATTCATTGAAAAGGAAAAGCGGATAGCACGCCTACCAAATTACGATAGAGTAGTTATCCTGTCGGATAGCAAAGGTAAATACCTGCGCACAGAAGTAGAAAAATTCAATTTTTTGAATTTTGAATTTAAATGGTGGAATAGTAGCGGGCGAACATCACTACAGGGAGCTAGATATCTAGTAGAGAATATACAGGAGCTGAGAGACGGTAGGAGGACATTGGTCCTTTTCTGGCACTTTACGTGCGACATAACTCTGAAGGAAGGAAACTACATTTTTCAAAGGTACGCTGACTTCACAGATTTAGAAGATAGAATCAGACCTACTCTTGATACACTCAGAGAAATACATGTGACAGAGTCCGATATTGACATTGGCCTCCTTGAAGCACCCCCCATCTTTGCTAAAGAGTGGAACAAAAGAAAAAACTACCCAGACACTAACAGTCTAAACGACAGTAACTTGCTTGATCAGGTTTCAAGATTGAATGAGATCATAAGAGAATACCAGCATGCCCATTCACGTACTCTGGTACGTAATTCGCGTACAAATATATCGGCTCACGTACAGGTTTTTTGGCAAGACGTGCATGCACGTACAGAAAAATAGATGAACGTAGAAAATGAAAGACCATTACGTGTACGTGCAGCTGAAAGTTTGCACGTAAAGAATGTGGTAAGAGTACGTACAAGACGTTTTTAAATGACCCGTAACCACTAGCAATATCGGTGTGTAAACAAACTGTCCAGATCAAATCGCCGAAATGTTTAAAAAAAAAAAACATCGTAACTACAGCTTTAGCAGTCTCTACTTACGATATTGTTTATTGTATAACGCGCACCTGCAATTCAGTAATGTCATCTATTTTTAGGACTCGGGGTTGATCATATAATACGGATCCAGGAATTTCGAAAATCATGTTGGAAAAAGATCTATATCTCAAATAAAATTGCACAACATCGACACAGATCGTACTTTTGTGTGAAAATAAGTATGCCTCTATAATAAAACTCGGTTATCGAAGACGTTCATTTTTTTGAAATACCCGATCGATGATCGAGTTCGACGCTTGCGAAAAAAGGAGCCGTTCATTGAACATTCTACTTTCATAACACGTATTCATGATCTGTTAGCTGTCTGCAAGAACAAAAATGTCGAAACAAAAAAGCCTTTTTCATTTCTTCTCGAAAGGTAAGTAATTAACAAAAGAAAGTCCTGATCATATTTTTATGCTCTGTATTATTTATTGTCAGAGTTTGAGGTTGTAAAAAGTCAACTTGTTCGGCACAAACCGCTTCTCTAATTTCTTGGAAAAATGGCATCTGCGCATTTCGTAACCAAATTAGGTCAACCCGTTTGACCATTGCATAGTACCCATATTTCATGTAAACCCTTTCCAAAACTAAATAATTGTTCGAGAATTATTAAACATTCAGCCAATGAAGATATTAGAGGAAAGATGCCTCTAAAATTGCAAGAGCTGTGCGCGATTTTTTTCTTTCTCAAACATTGTGTAACCCTTCCCCAAACGGCAAAATCTCAGTCTTGTCCGAATTCAAAGATGTTGCAGACGACAATTTCCTGGGAATAAGATTTCGAAATTTTTGGTCTTGTTAAGTAGAAAACATCGTGGGAGATAAAGAAATTGCTTGTGACAAGCAATTTCTTCATTTTCCATAATTTTTTCCTAAGCCTTTATATAAAAAGTCCAAAGACGTCATTATGTACGGCCCTTTTCCAAACATATTGTGCGCTTGTTTTCCTTCTTCTTTTCAACAAAAAAACCCTCGTCATGGAAAAGGGGGACTTTGCATAAAGAAATATTTTGGTTAGTCATTTCCCAAAGTTTTATGTGTTGGTCCAGACTCAATGACAACTGCCCCAGACAACAAAACTTATGTTTATAAAGGAGTTTGTCTACAATATTGGTAGACAATCTTGGGAAACCAGCAATGCAAAGGAAGAAATACTGATTAAAACATGTTTTGCTCATTTTTATGCCCTCCAAATTTTTTTCTAGGGGAACCAATCACATACGTCACCATGCTGTCTGTATGTTTCTGTCTGTCTACAGCCAGATCTCGGCAGCCCTTAGAACAAATTCAATGAAACTTCACATGCGAACTTCCTTAGATAATGTTACGAGATCTATTTCTCCATTTGTAAAATAGAGGCTTTGTCATGGAAAAGGGGGCCTTATTGTAGAAATTAGTTTTTTCTCTAATTCTCTTCATCAAATCGGAAGAATTTAGTGAAATTTTGGATTTATAGTACTGAATGAGATAGTTTAGACCATATTCTATCAATAATGGGTGTATAAAAACATGTCAATGGAAAGGGGGGCTTAATGTATAATAATCTTTTTGGGACAAGCACATACACGGTGGGGATTGTGTATGATGGGATGGATAACGACTACCGACAATAGGGAACGATTTTATCAAGTAAACCGTGACGTAATTTCGGACAAATCAATAGTATTTCGTTGGTGTTGTTACAAAATCTCGCAACTACGGCTTGAATCAAACCGTAGTTAAGAGATGTTATAACAACACCGACGGTTTATCAAAACATAATGGTAAACTCAGTCTATTTTTTGCACAAAATTTGATGCCAACTCGCCTCGCTTCAGGTAAGACATTTTGCAATAACTCTGCTATTTCTGTATCAATTTTCAAGCGGTTTGCTGCATGTACCCCGCCTTATCAAGCTCTTTCATCGGATGTATGACATATTAGATAACTCATGATACCTTTTCCGAAATATTGTCCCAACCGACCAGAAAGCGAAATGGTAACGACTACGGCCAAATTAACCACGCTTCAGGTAAGAATTTGTGCAATAACTTTCTTATTTCTGCGTCAATTTTCATGCGGTTTGTTGCATGTACTCCGTCTTACTGAGCCGTTTTCTCAGATGTATTACTTATCTGGAAACTCTTTGTACTTTTCTCAAAAATCGATCCCAACCGACTAGAAAAAGGGCCTGAATTTTTTGTCGTTTTTCTGGTCGGTTGAGATCAATTTTTGGACAAAGTACAAATATTCTACAAACAGGTCATATATCCGAGGAAAGAGCTCACTAATGTGGGGTACATGCAACAAACCGCTTGAAAATTGGAGCAGAAATAAGAAAATTATTGCACAATTTCTTACCTGAAGCGAGGCCAATTTCGTCCGTATACTTCGTATTAGTTATCCATCCCATCATGCACAATCCCCACCGTGACATAGCCTATTCAGGGAGCATAACACGTCTATGATAGCTCTTGTTTTTGTGCTTTATCAGCATTTCTTTTTTCTTTTTTGTTTTGTTGGTTTCCGTAGATTGCTTACCATATTTTTCTGTTGGGACATCAAATAGTCTAGGAGCCAGCTTTTACAAAGGGGGTTAAATTAAAAGTTCTTGCAACCGGTGACCTATAAAAATTGGAGTGTATTTTTTCAATACGTTAGGGTCCCACGCTTTGGTTAAGGGTGGATGACATGCTGAAAAGTGGTAGGATTTTTTTAAAATCAAGGTCAAAGGTCATTCGGTGCACTTTTCATACATACCTCCTAAAATATCCCATAACTTACTCATTTATTAAGCTAAAACAATAATTTTGGTATCAAAATAAAGCTGATAAATTGCACTTTGACTTACATGAATAATAAACAGCTTTTTGATTTTGTATTTTTGTGAATATTGATAAATATAGCAAAAAATGGCTAAAAATCACCAAAATAAGTTTTGTCTACAAGTGAAAAAAAAGTTTTTAAAATACAAAAGGTATGTTTGTGTGGTTGAAGTCATACTTAAAAATTGCCCAGAAACCTGTTCTTGAGTTATATGTATTTCTTCACAGAATTAGTCTTTAGCTTAGGCTTGTAGTCATAGCTAAAAGTGGGTGGGGTAAATTTTCCGAAAAATTACAAAATATGCAAACATTGATGTAACAAAAAATCTTACACATAAATGTGATGTTTAGTATAAATTATGCTTTTGAAATCATATTTGCAGTGATTTGTAAAGCTTTTAATGCATATTCCTGGAAATAAAATAGAATTTTAAGAGCCAAAATAACAATTCAATAAAACAGCATGTGAGATGGATACAGATTATATCAACAACATAATGTCAAAGCAATGACTCTTAAAACGAATATTTATCAAGTATCTATGTACTAGAAATCGGCAGCTGAAAATATTCCCCAGACCCGTGCCAGATTTTTAGCGAGCCGGGACTTTATGTCCGGGGAGCTAATGTCACAGCCCTAGTGTCGGCGTCGCGTCGCGTCACGTCCCGTCTTCACTTGAAAAACTTTAACCTGGGCTATATCTCAGGTACTATTAGAGATAGAGCCTTGATATTTCATACATAGATACATCTCGACAAGACCTTTCATTTGGGACCATGACCTTTCACCTAGTGACCTTGACCTTGGAATTTGACCTACTTTTGAAAAACTTTAACCTGGCCTATATCTCAGGCACTATTACAGATAGAGCCTTGTTATTTCATACATAGATATATCTCGACAAGACCTTTCATTTGGGACCATGACCTTTTACCTAGTGACCTTGACCTTGGAATTTGACCTACTTTTGAAAAACTTTAACCTGGCCTATATCTCAGGCACTGTGACACTAGAGATACAGCCTTGATATTTCATGCATAGATACATCTCGACAAGATCTTTCATTTGGGACCATTACCCTTGACCTTGTGACCTTGACCTTGGAGTTTGACCTACTTTTAAAAAATTTGCTGTTTTATGATAAGCTCCCGTATAGGCGAGCTATGTTGTCCGCGGACAACTCTTGTTTATCAGAACAACATGGGACGGTCAGAGTTTGCATTGTTGGGTAGTGCATTGCTTTTATAGAGCCAAAGGGAAAGGAATTTAGCGCTGGAACCAAATAGCTCATACACAAAATTTTGCGGTTCTATCATGTAATTTTACATATGATGAATAACACATCACTTGAAACACAGTTTACAGTTTAAGCGAATAAAACAATATCTCTGGTATTACATACTTATCAGGGATACAGATACATCTTTTTTTTAAAATCATCTTTGTGTTTTGTCAAAAATGGCCAACTAAATTCAAGTTGACCCCCATAATTGTGTATATGTCGAAAATTTAATATAGATAAAAAATAAGACCACAAATTAGTGATTTTGATGCACCCTATCGATAGATCGATGGCATAATGTTTTACCGTTGTCGGTCTGTCTGTCCGTCCATCCAGCCAGCCATTGTAGTAATTGCTTGTAATGTGTGCTTATGCATATTTGCAAGATGTCAATCTATATGTCCTTTCTTGTCCACTTCAATATAGAAGTAAATTTTTGTTTGCCACACCATTACAAAACATGTTATTTTTTTTTCAGCACATCTCATGTTTATCGATAATATTTTTCTTCAAATTCACGTTTAGAATTCTTTACACTTTCAAAAATCAATAGATTTAAACATACATTTTGGATTCATTAACTATATTTTTGAAAGAATAGAATATTGCTGTATTGATGAGGTCCCTGAGTCAAAACACTACAGGAGAGGAACTATATAAGCTCTAAGCTTTCGTTCTGATCCTATTCACCATTATATTGTTACATAATCATTCTATTGTCATTGTATTTGAATTTGTGAATAAAATATTATTAAATTCTTATTCAGCCAGCCATCTGTCCGTCCGTCAGTTTGAAACTTAACATGAAAAGTTAACATTGGCCTTTTCTCCAAAAATATTCCACATGCAAAGCTCAAATTTGGTATGTAACTTTTTTTCAATGATGTTTATCTGTTCCATGCAATATGAACTTCCTCAAGGTTATCCATTAACCCTTATCAACCCTTAACATGAAATCTTAAAATCAAAACTAATTAACGTGAAAACTTAACATTGGCCTTTTCTCCAAAAGTAGGCTATTTCACATACAAAGCTCAAATTTGGTATGTAACCTTCTTTTAATAATATCTATCTGTTCCATGCAATATGACCTTCCTCAAGCTCATCCATTAACCCTTATCAACCATTTCCTGAAAAGCTTAACATGGAAACTTATCATTGGCCTTTTCAGAGGCATTCGTGCTTCACAAACACATTTTGTTTCAAGATTGGGCTGAATTATATATGAATTCTTGAGAGATAGCCAGTGATGTGCATTTTAGAAAGTAAGACCAATATAAAAAGTTTAATTTGTCAAATGATGACCGAAATGCCTTCTGCATGATAGTTGCGTAAAGCAGAAGTCGTGCATAAACTCATTGTTTTGTTCATTTTATGTATCTTGAATACTTTACTAAATATAATGTTCTTATATTCAACACTATCCTCATCATCCTCACCATCATCATCAACAGCAACAACAACAAAAACAACAAGACACATGAGGCAATTACCAGACTTTTAATATCCATAGCTACCCTATACTAAATACTTCAATACACTTAATTCAGGCCATATATACTTATCATTATCACTGTCTAATGCACCAAGATACGTCTATTTATACACAGTTCTGACTCACAAACACATGCATCAGTGCATAAAAGATCTTCTCTTTGACACTTACACCTTCAAGTGTGGCAGTCAGTTTAACACGAACATTTTGTGATGTCAATCAAAGCTAGAGGTGCAGGATCTTTACGCATTCTTATAGGAACTAAATTGTTGTCGTCATTAACATTGGCATTTTCTCCAAAAGTATTCAACATAAAAAACTAATTTGGTTTGTATGAGGGCTGTTAATAAATCATCCGGAATTATGTCATAACTTTTTCATGTACTAACTGTTAGGATATTTTCAAAACTTAAAATTTAGGAAATTATGCTTTTGATCCAGCAACAAAATCTAAGTTTTTTGCATTAAGGTGCATTCTACAGTTGTTATGGCAACGTAGGGTCATATTGAGCGGCGCAACTTAGGTCTGAGATGGATACGTCAGGAACGTCTGTCTTACACATCTAATAATTACATCTTTTCTATATATTTGCCACTGCACGATATCCACATTTCCCACATATGAATTTATTCATCAAAGAAGCGTCTGAACTGTAGTTGGGAAATTTTAAAGATAGTTTCTGGGAAACAATTGGCAAGTCATTGACGATTTCGCCGACGTCCAGATCTATTGAGGTCAGAAGCCTCATGGGTAAAATCATTTATAAATGCATTATACCACTCATAAATGCTTGTTTTTTCTCATAGAAGCATTGCTATACGTGTTCATAATCATAAAGATCGTCTCTTTTTTTAATTTTCAATTTACACTCAAAACATTATTGAATACCATTGCCCTAGCACCATATTTGCTATATAAGCTAAGCGATGTATTCACCTACGGTTGTTTACGGATATTGACTCCAAATGTCAGCTGACAATGTTACGTTTACCGAGAAAAATGTCCGCTCCAAGGTAACAAGCATTTCTGACAACTGTTGAAGTGATAAATACAAAATATGATCGCTTTAAAAGCGATTGATAAGTCATATTTTTGCAAATCATCCAAAGTTTTCCCGCTCAACTTGACCCTATGTTTCCATAGCAACTGTCAAATGCGTTTTTGTTGCAGGATCAAATGTATAATTTCATCTCGGTTGGTTTAAAAGTCAAAAAGTCATGCTACTGCAAATGACAAAATGGGTGATTTAAAAGATTTGGTTTGTGTACAATATAGCCAAAAACATTGAGGCAAAAGAAAATGCTGATAATCAGAATTTTCTCCTTTTGTATTAATTTTGCACAAGCCTTTCTCCTAGGGACGTCAAAACGAGGTCCTGTGTGGGGAAAGGTTAATGATTTCTTTGATATAGATTACATAGATACTTACAAATGATAGCTGCACAATTGATTACAACAAAAGTTATTACCAGGAATAGTTTTAGCCATGTAATAAGTAAAACATTGTCCAGATTTTTGTCAGGTATATTTTTGTGGGGTTAGAGCTATAACAACCGTAGGTCCGAAGATTTCCACTATTTTTACACCAAAAGTTTCTCAGTGTCTACTCAAATATGTATTAGTCGAGAATCAATAAGCAAACTGAAAGTCATGTTATCATGATGGGATTGTGAAGGATGGATCAACAACTGTGGTATCTTTATTTTCTACTATTTACATGTAACATAATGTCACATGCAATGAATGGTTTGCATAATAAAAGATATAGGGACTATTGGGTTCAATTTCTTGTACAATTACAGCTTATTGGGTCACAAAATTAATTAAATGACCAGATACTCTGTTGTCCCTTTTGAAGGCATGTACATAAACGAATATACAGTACAAACATGTTCATGGTTACTTTTGGAGATCTTCATAATCACACATCATAACAACCAGATTCCAGACTGATGATAGTGATATGTATTCACAGTATGCAATATTCTGTTCCTAATTACATTTTATGTATACATGTTCGAATGTTCGCTACCAGATGTAAGCATTGTAATGACGGCAGTTTCGTAATTATCTTTAAAGAGACCCATGCTAGGTTGTCGGGCATACAAACATATATGAAATAATTATGTTTACGAAATATTGTATGGAATGGTCGACCTGGATAGCTAGATCATTTCTGCACAAGGAAATTTCAAATAAAGTTCATTTAGTTCTTCTAAATTAAGTCTGTTCTTCTAAATGAAGTGTAAATATTTAACTTACCCGCACTTTATATTTATAGTAACATTTATGTGTCACTGAACCTTGATAGTGAAAAATTTAGTTCCAGCGCTTAAATTGATTTCCTTTTGGCTCTATAAAAGCAATGCACTACACAACAAAGCAAATTCTGGCTGTCCCCATGTCGTTCTGATTCCTGAAAATCTGGCATGGGTCTAATGTCATATGCCCGTAAGATAGAAAGAGGAATATGTTCAGCTGTCGATTATGCTAATTTGAGTCTTGCTTTTTGTAAAAAAAAATGTTGATGCTTGATAAATATTCGTTTTAAGAGTCATTGCTTTGACACTATGGTGTTGATATAATCTGTATCCATCTCACATGCTGTTTTATTGAATTGTTATTTTGGCTCTTAAAATTCTAATTAATTTCCAGGAATATGCATTAAAAGCTTTACAAATCACTGCAAATATGATTTCAAAAGCATAATTTATACTAAACATCACATTTATGTGTAAGATTTTTTGTTACATCAATGTTTGCATATTTTGTAATTTTTCGGAAAATTTACCCCACCCTGTTTTAGCTATGACTACAAGCCTAAGCTAAAGACTAATTCTGTGAAGAAATACATATAACTCAAGAACAGGTTTCTGGGCAATTTTTAAGCATGACTTCAACCACACAAACATACTTTTTGTATTTTAAAAACTTTTTTTTCACTTGTAGACAAAACTTATTTTGGTGATTTTTAGCCAATTTTTGCTATATTTATCAATATTCACAAAAACACAAAATCAAAAAGCTGTTTATTATTCATGTAAGTCAAAGTGCAATTTATCAGCTTTATTTTGATACCAAAATTATTGTTTTAGCTTAATAAATGAGTAAGTTATGGGATATTTTAGGAGGTATGTATGAAAAGTGCACCGAATGACCTTTGACCTTGATTTTAAAAAAATCCTACCACTTTTCAGCATGTCATCCACCCTTAACCAAAGCGTGGGACCCTAACGTATTGAAAAATACCACTCCAATTTTTATAGGTCACCGGTTGCAAGAAAAGTTCCATACCAGGCCCTGGCTCCTAGACTAAAAACAAACAAGCAAAAAGTTTATAATAAATTGTAATGTTTATTAAAATTTCAGGAAAACAAAGCCAGCAAGAAAAATCTGTCGCTGAGGCTGAAGCTGTACCGGACACTCCCGATGTTGGTGGGACTCAAAGTCAGAGTCAAACGAGTGACGTTGATGTTGGAGATTCACAAGTGCCTACAGAAAGAAGTGAGATAGATGAACCTGATACAAACATTAGAAAAGAATCAGAGCCAAGCGCCACAATTACTATCCTTGATTACCAAAATGAGCCTGTGCCTAGTTGTTCAACATCTGAATTACCAGGGAAACGTTCAAGGAAAGATGATCCAAAAACTAATCCTCCCAAGCGCCCAAAGAAATTCCAGTCCGTTTGGCATAAAGAGTTTGAATGGCTCAACATTGACAATGAGGGGCGGATGACATGCACAACATGTACAGCGGCAAGTGGCGCTCGCAAGTCATTGAAAAGTAATGCCTTTGTGAAGGGGAGTTTGAACTACCAACGATCTGCACTAACAAGACACTTAGAATCAGACGACCATATTTTGGCAAAGAAAACAGTAACTCAACAGAGTCATATGTCTGCAGCAAAAGCATGTGCTACAAAATCAGTGAGGCCTGTACTAGAAGCGCAAATGAGAACTGCTTCCTATTTAGCTGAGCAAAACTTACCAAACAGAAAATTTCTGTCTCTTATTGATTTACAAATTGCCAATGGTACCACTGTTTTCAAGGAAAAGAAGGGTATTTATACCAGCCATCAGACACCTGCTATTATGCAAAAGTATTTAGCAGATGCGCTGAAAGAAACATCTCTAGTAAGAATAAAGAACAGTCCATTCATAGGATTAATGGTTGATGAGAGTCTTGACATTGCTACCAACAAAAAGTTAGTTATGTTTTGCAAGATAGTGAATAATGGGGCGCTGAAGGTTGAATTTTGTGCCAACATATCAGTTGTTGATGGAAAGTCAGAGACCGTATATAATTCAATTATCAATTGGCTTGATGAAAATGGATTAAGTGTAAAAAGGGTCAGTGGTTTTGGAAGTGACGGAGCGTCGGTCATGATGGGCAGATTAAACGGTGTAGGTGTTAAACTCAAAAGGAACAATCCAAGACTTATTCATATTTGGTGCGCTGCCCACCGGTTGGCTCTGGTGTCATACTGGGCAGCCAAAGGAATACCGTACTTTAATACAATCAATGAAATGCTAGTTTCAATTTACAATTTTTATCAATATTCTGCCCCTAGATACAACAAAATACGAGAATTGCAAGCTATTTTAGGCGGCAAAGTAAGGCGCTTTAAAAAACCCACACAAGTGCGCTGGCTCTCTCTCTCAGATGCAGTAACAGCTTGCTACGATGCTTACTCGGCCTTGGTTTTAGCTCTGGAACATGAAGTGGCTAATAACCCCAATTCGGAAGGAGGAAATAAGGCTAGAGGGATCCTTAAAACCATAAAAACTTTCAAATTCATTGCTACCTTAAGCCTATTGAAAGATATTTTGCAAGTCCTGGATAATGCATCAAAAATTTTCCAGAAAGACACAATTGATATAGACCAATTGAAAACAATTCTTACAGCGACCAAATCAACTCTTCAGACTTATGAAAATGAAGATCCGCCAACAATGGAGGAATGCATTTTTCAAATAGATGAACATTCCGAATTTAAAGGTGTTCCCCTAACCTGTAGCCTACTCAATAGACGAAGCTTAATAAACATGAAACGGGAATTTACGAGAAACATCCTACAAGAAATGGACAATCGATTTCCAGATGAATCTTTGGATATCTTAGTAGATTTGAATGCCATTTTTAACCCGAAACTCCTACCAAGAGGTCAAGCAGACATTCAAAATTATGGCAGAGATAATCTGCAAAGGTGCATAGACAAATACAGTGGCGGCGATGAACCCATTATAAGAAATACTGAAACTTTAAAGAATCTATTTCTTCCATTTAAACATGTTATGAATGTAAACAGGGACATGAAACTGGCCGAATTTTGTCTGTTGGTGATTAAAGACCTAAATGAAGCATTTCCAGACTATGCGACCCTTGCATCTATCTTACTTACATGCCCGTTAACTTCAGTTCCATGCGAACGAGGATTCTCTCTTCAAAATCGCCATCATTGCGCGTCAAGCAGCAGAAGAAATATCAGGAACGTTGAGAATAGAATGAGAATTGAGTACGAGTCAAAAGACCCAAATTATGACAGGGATAACACTGTAATAAAAGCTGTTCAAAATTTTATTAATGACAGAAACTGAGACAAAAATAAAAATCGGTGTTCCTCTGACCTAGGAGAATGGTCTGACAATATATTTCTGTTTGATTGATTGCTATATTGGCAGGAGGATACAGGAGCTTTTCAACAAAAACCTTGTAACTGAAGAAGTTACTAGGTTTTTGTTGAAAAGCGACGATGTGGAACCTTAGCCCATTCCTAATTAGTGCCGCTGGAATCAAAATAAGTTATTGAAAACATTGAAGGCAAACTTTTGAATTAAAGAACCCTGTAAAAAATATTGACATTTTGGAGAGGTTTAATATTCTTGTTAAAAACTGGTGTAAAGATTGGTATTTATCCATCATTTAAAACTCGTTTCTTCAAATAAATGGATGAATGGCTTTGAAATTCTTTTTCTGTTTAACTCTTGATGGTCCAATCTAATTATTCAAGCTGCTGCAGACAATATATGGATGTTGATAGATATACGGAATCTATGAACATTATAGTAAAGAAAATATAGAAGCCAAAATAAGGGAGAAATTCCAGTTAAAATATTTTTCCTCTTTCCTTTCAATATTTCCCGAGTCTCCACCAGGGATGTAAAAAGCAGGTCTTGTTTGGGAAAGGGCTAATACTTACCGAATATTTTGTTGTTTGGTACTCCAAAAGTCAACCCATTTACACATAGTTGATGTCCAACGGCCATCTTGTCAAGGGGAAATTATGAGAAAACATTGTGGAAAGTGAAGAAATAGTTCCCAACAAGGTTTTCTGCCAAGAAAGATGGATATTTTTAGAATTTTTATTCTAATTTCATTAACATCAATTTCTCCAACAATTCGTATTTTGCATCGGTCAGTCTTAAATTTTGTCATTTATTAATATGCATCCCCGATGGGTAAGACAGAGTATTATCATCTATCTAGTTAACCCTTTTCTTATGAAAAACTGAAAATTGTACAGTATGAATCGTAAGTCCAAATCTAAAGGAGATGCAGATGACCATGTTGCAGAAATTCAAAGGAGGCATCAGTACTGCACTGATCGTAATAATGATTGAATCAGTATCTGATATTCGGAATCATGCTAAAAAATGTGACGCTCTCAATGTCGTGGTTAAACAGGGCCCCAAACTCCAGTAAGTAGTTTTACTTTCTTTTCGGAACTTTCATCGGCTGAAAAGAGACTATTATACGTGTACATTTTAGAGCAACAAATCATTAGGATAAAAAAATAAATTTTCTAACAATTTTGTAGTGAGAAACGTTTCCATCATTATTGCGAAAGTGCTTTTAAACTGTGTGAACCAGTATGCATTTGCGGCCAACAAACTTGCCGTCCTTTTTTAATTCTTCTCAACAACCAGGCAGACACAGAGAAACCCTTATTAGTCTATTAAAAATGTCTTCGCCACAAACGACTGCAGTCACTCCACTGATCATAGAATATCGTTTTATTTTTATTATGGACCGGTCAATTGTTTGTGCAGAGAATCGGTTAAGTTAAAATCACGAAAGGGCAAAAATCCGTAACTCACTGTAACTGTTTTCTGATTAGTTATCCTCATAAAGTCAGTTTGTGAAGTGCCGATTTCGTCAATTTCTAGTTAAAACTGCTGGTTTCACATCATGCCAGACAAAAACATGCAAGGCTGGGTACCATGAAAAATTTCCCACGCTCTGCATTCCATTGTCACGGAAATTGACGGAAAAAATAATCGATAACTTTCGGGTACATGAAAAACGCGAACGGAAATTCCCGAGTTATTATTTGAAATGTTTACAAGTACCGGTAAGTCCCCTTTTGTTTGGGATTTATTTATTTACGGTTTCCTGTCACATAATATCAGAAAACACACATAAATATTAATTAACTCTCCATATATATCACGGGGATTTGCTGAAAAGGATGTGTATCTACCAGAATGCATACGTAAAATACGAGAATACAGACGCTATCTGGAGCGCTGGAAAGCGCTGAATTACTCATTTCAATACAAGCATGGAACCCAAATTATTATCAACGATCATGCGACAAATTCTCCAATTATGATTTCCAGCCCAACTCGGTCGTAAGATTGTTGGTTATACGGACCGTCCACTGGTTTCAAAGTCCTTATAGAAAAGACATTTGCCTTTGGGAAACATTGAGGCAAAAGAAGAAAATGCTGATAACCAGCATATTCACCTTTTGTCTCAACATTTTCCATGCTATACATTAATATACCCAAAATCCACCTTTATCAGTATCTGTTTTGTTACGTTTTCATCAGCTTTCAATTCTACAGATTGAAATATGAAATACATGCAGACAGCATGAAATCATCAACAGGAAATCCAAAATGGGTTTATTTTTTATTACTTGTGAAGTTGACAGATGTCTTCTCTTGCATAAGGACACCTATTATATCAGGTATTGAATGGGAATGTGTAACTTTTGTTAAATGATATTATTATAGCTTGTAGCAATACATATTCAATATTTTGTCGTGTAATCAGGGGTTAGTCTAGAGTGTACCCCCAACTCTAAAAGTAAAGGGTACACTGTACCCCCAACTCTAAAAGTAAAGGGTACACTGTACCCCCAGAAATTTCTTTGCACCCCCAATTCTAAACCTAGGGGGTGCATGTACCCCCAAAATGAAAACCCAGTGGGCATGCTGAATACAATCAAAATCTTAACTACTTGTCACCTATCTTCAGCTGCGACTTCATCTACAGACGGAGAAGAACAACAACAATTGTGCAACCAAGAACAAGAGAGAGTTACAACCATATTTTACTGAAAGACGGTGTTCATCCTCTTGATATAGTAGCAAACAAGTGGCTGCTAAAAATCATCATCAGCTGCACGGTAGTAGACCCATTCCAATAAGACTTCTCGTATCAGTTCACCCTTTCCATTTTCTGTATTAAAGAACATTATCAAGTTAATGAAATTTATTTCACAAGATAATAATTACATTTTTACAATACTACATATAAACTAAGATTAGGGCTCTGTTCTACGCTTGTGTGATGGACTGCCATACCAAGTAGAATAGGACTAGAGCATTAAAACTAACTTTATCACAATTAAAAAAAAAATACCATTTAAGAACTAAATAAAGCAATATGGCATCAAAAAATTTTTCATCGCCATTACATAGCACACCCAACAGGAAAGCTGGTGAGTCGGATCCAAAACGAAAACATCCATCGAGCCCAAACAACGAACAGACATGTACAAGGTGTTCTAATGATCATAAAGGTAAATATGTATCTTGTATATGCTGTCAATTAAATTTCTGTCTAAGGTGCTCTGGTCTCACATTGAGAGCATATGAAGTATTTGTAGAGGGTGGTATGGAAGATTTTCACTATACATGTAGAAGCTGTAAACAAACCATGCCCACTCTGGACAACATTAACAGGCAACTCCATGACATCAATAAAAAGCAAGATAAAAGAATATGTGATCTCGAAAACAGAATGGACCACATACAAATAGATACGGCAAGGACAGTCGAAAACGAGCTATTTATCTTTGAAAATCGAATCAAGAGCGGCTTGGACTCGAGGATCCAAGAGATAGTAGAGGAGAAAACTAACGAATTGGAAGATAGAAGAAGGAGGGAGCTCAACATAGTGGTCTTCAACTTACCGGAAGGTCAAAGTGCTAACAACTTCGAAAATAAAGAATATGATGAAAACAGCATAGCAGAAATTGCCTACACATTAGGAATTGATAAGCTCCAAATAGAAACATCATACAGGCTTGGCAAAAAAGGTTCAACAGATATCAGACCTCTGAAATTAATACTCAAAGAAAGAAGACAAAGAAAACACCTAATTGAAAACTCCAGATACATCAAAGAAAAAGCCAGAAGAGAACATCAGAAAGTGGTTATTATTAAAGACTTGACACAAGAACAACGACAACTACGAAATGAGAAAAGACAACGTAAAAAACAAACAAACAATATTTTGGTAAATCCACCTGCAAGTAACTCTCAACAACATCTAGTTCTTTCACCAAGTCGATTATCACAAGAAGCCGAAGATCCTTTCCTATCTACTACAATAGTGAGTACAGCTCCTAACAAGACAATCATGGAAACAGCACCAAGTGACACAACTGTTCCTGGCGGTGTAAATACTTTATTCAACACACCAAATACCAGAAGTAGAAGTCAGTCACATCAACCAAGAAACCAAAACTGTGAATAATGTTTGTTTTAGCCCAACTACGGGAAACTTTTTTAACAAAAAAAATCAATCGCCACACAAAAACAAAGAAAACAACCCCACTTACTCAAAAGAACCAAATATTCAAAATAACGGCATTAAAGTTCTGTACACAAACGCAGACTGCATGACAACAAACAAATTTGAAGAACTAAGAAATCAAGTTGAAATCAATAAAATTGACATAGTTGCAATTACAGAGATTAATCTCAAAACCCAACAAACAGCTAACCCGTCAACGCTTTTCAAGTTGGATGGTTACGATTCCATTTTCAATGGAGAAAAGGGAAGAGGTATTATGGTATTTGTCAAACAACAATTCAAAGCAGTGGAAGTTAAATGCAACAATGAATTCGAAGAAGTTATTTGGCTCGAAATTCATCTGCCGAACAAGAAGAAAATTAAAGTTGCTTGTATTTATAGAAGCCCAAACAGCTCCAAAGAAAACTGTGACCACCTAATCAAGATGATCAATGAGCAAACATCTTCAAACAACTCCCAGATACTAATAGTTGGTGATTTCAACATGAGAAACATTGACTGGACAAGCTTGACAACTAGTACAAACGAAAACCACTTCGAGTATAAATTTGTTGAATGCGTCCGAGATAACTTTCTCTACCAGCATATAACACAACCAACAAGATACAGACATAACAACACCCCATCTCTATTGGACTTGGTAATCACTAAGAGCGAAAACGATGTACAAGAAATAGAACTTATTCCTAGTCTTGGAAAAAGTGACCATATGATAATAATATTCAAACTAGTATGCTGTCATTCAGATGAACAAACAAACACAGAAAAACACAACTACAATAAAGCCGACTGGCAAGAAATAAATAGATTGATTCAAGAAACTTCATGGACCAACCAAGATGTAGGCACCCAGGAAACCTGGAATGACTTCGAATATAAAATTATCAATATCCTAGAACAAAACATACCAAAGTTTAAGAAGTCGAAGGGTAACCACAGTACCAGCATCAATAGGGAAACCATGAACGCCATCAAAGAAAAAAGAAAAAAAAAAATACTCACACAGTAAGAACAATCAATCATACGAAAACTACAAGATTGCCAGAAACAGAGTAACTTCTCTACTACACAAGAACAAGTATAACTATGAAAAAGCTATAGCAAGTAAAATAAAAAAGGATCCAAAACTATTTTGGAAATACGTCCGTAGCAAAACAAAAACGACTTCCGGGATAAATGCCATAGAAATTCAAGACAACATATGCACTGACAATAAAATAATAGCGGAGGAATTCAACAAACAGTTCACCTCCATCTTTACAAAAGAATCTCAACCAGTACCAAACCCCAAAACATTTGTTCAGGATGAAATGAACGAAATCATTGTAACAGAGGAAGATCTTCTGAAGATTATCAATGAGATCAATCCTGCAAAGTCGCAAGGACCTGATGGGATACATCCCGCATTTATAATTGGTACCAAAACCACCATCATAAAGCCACTGTTAACATTGTTCAACAAGTCACTACAAGAAGGGAAACTACCAGAACAATGGAAAACAGCAAACGTTACACCGATTCATAAAAAAGGACCCAAGAAAAAAGTGGAGAACTATAGACCTATAAGCGTTACTTCTATTTGCTGTCGTCTATTAGAAAAAGTCATCAGGAACCATATAGTTGAACATCTCGAATCTAAAAACTTATTGAATATCGATCAACATGGCTTTAGAAAAGGGAGATCTTGTACTACTCAACTTCTAGAATGTTTGGAAGATTGGACCACCTCCATAGAAAATAAAAGCGACGTCGATATAATTTATCTGGACTTTAAGGCAGCTTTCGACAAAGTACCTCACGAAAGACTGTTAACCAAAATCTGGCATATTGGTATAAGAAACAACACCTACCACTGGATAAAAGATTTTCTAAACAACAGAAAACAAAGAGTTGTCACCAATGGGGAATATTCTACATGGGGAGAAGTAACAAGCGGAGTACCCCAGGGAAGTGTGCTTGGTCCTATCCTATTTTTGATTTTTATAAACGACCTACCAGAGGAAATTGAAAGTCCAATTAAATTATTTGCAGATGACACCAAAATATATGCTGAAACAAACAATAACTCAATTGATGAGAAACTGCAGGACGACATTTTCAACGCTTGTAACTGGTGTAACAAATGGGAGATGACATTCAACCCAGATAAATGCAAAACGCTCCACATTGGGACAAAAGAAGCAGACGACTTCTTCGTTAAAAATAAAGAAGGGGATGTTATAAAAATTGAGCCAATAGAACATGAGAAAGACTTAGGGGTAACATTTGACAAAAAATTAAACTTTCAAGAGCACATAAGTAACAAAATAAACATTTCTAATAGAAATCTTGGTTTGATTAGTAAATCTTTCACATTTTTGAATATAGAAATGTTTCTAAATTTGTACAAATCAATGGTGAGACCACACATTGAGTATGCATCTGTGATATGGTCCCCATCTCTAAAAAAGGACAAAATTTCATTAGAAAATGTGCAGCGGAGGGCCACCAGGCTTGTAAAGGCAATCAAACATTTAAGCTACTCTGAAAGATTAAGAACTCTGGGGCTCCCCACACTAGAATTCAGAAGAGACAGGGCAGACCTCATAGAGACATACAAACTAATAAACAATATTGACAAAACCTCAAAACAACTGTTCACATTTAACAATGAATTAAATACAAGGGGAAACAGCCTCAAACTATACAAAAAGAGATGTAATACAGAAATAAAAAAACACTCTTTCAGTAATAGAGTGATAAACTTATGGAATAGCTTATCTGATAATATTGTTACAGCCCCGTCATTAAACTCATTTAAGCAAAGACTCAATAAACACTGGCACCCCCGAAACAAGTTCGAAGCAGATTGTTACAGCTAATCCCAATGCAAAAATATAGTATAATGTAGGCATGTGTAGGTGCATATGATTATGTGTGAACATATATATGTATGTATTATCATAAAAAAATTAAAGACGCAGGTCTCTAATAACAGTAGAGACAAGTCTAACAATCAGTGTTAGACAGCAAAACAAAATACAGCACGAAGAATAGGCGATATGTAAATAAACTCCCTTTTAAATGTTGATATGGTGTACATATTTCAAGTTTTGTAAAATAATGTAAGATTAAGCAATTATTGGGGACAATGTCTACTTCAATAGTTTTAAAAAACCAAATATTGCTTAGTCAAGAAATTGTCTATTGACGACTAAGTTGTCTGTGTTGAAACACAGCCAATATATAAATATAGTATATGATAAAGCAATAGACTCTAAATAAGTGTGGTATTCCTTACAATTCGTTGAAATGGTTAAGTCTAACCAAGCTATAATAAATCTAAAAAAAAAAAAAAAGAAATAAAAAATGAAATATAGACTTGACAATGACAAACGATGTGAGGAACCGTGAAACAACAAAGTCAGGGAAAACACACTAGAAAGGGCCCTAAGAAGCTGAAAGCAGCTTACATGCAGCCGCATGGATGGCCTCGAGGACCTTATGAACCTTATGAACCTTATATGATTAATAAAATGTATTTATCCGATGTATATCAGAAGATAGTCTATCTCTGACTTCTAGGGACTTGTTTATTATTCTAGACAAAGTTTAAGAAGGAAAAAAATTCTTTTAACCCATTACCAAGTGACAAAAAATCAAATCTGGCTCAATCCAATATCATCAGTTCATAACAGATGGCTCATGCACAATGCACCAATGTTATTTATATTTCAAATTCAAAAAACTAAAAAGTAACTTGCAAGGTTTAAATAATCTATAGATCGTTAATTTGGAAATTTGTTTGGTCTACAACTCGTGAAAACAAATATTGACTCAAGATTAGTTCAGACATTGCGAAAGCTCAAAAAAACTGTCAGACATTCGGTCTGACAGGCTTGAAAAATCTGTCAGACCGAAAACAAATCTGTCAGACCGAAAAAAACAAGGAAAAATAACATGTAACCACCTTTTTTATTCTGAAGATATAAAAACATGACTGACACTCTAATCATTCACGCCCATAGTCCATAAGCCTTTCAAAATTAGACAATTCACTTTGCACCCTCGAAATATTTAAGGGACGCCATTATACTACGACAGTAAAAGTAATATGTATTCCGATTGGCTAATCAATACCTGTTTCAGCCAACCACAATCCGGTTTACAAATCAAGGGAAATAATCGGCAAAACCACGATATAATAGTGCCGTCCCTTCGTACTTTGTTGTTTATCAATTTTCTCGCAAACAGAATGACAAATATTTTGGTTATAAGCTTCCATAATTATGCAAACGCGAGGTATTGAAAAAAAGCAAAATGGTCAAAATATGTCGGACATACGGACCGACGGTATCGAATTTTCAATCGGACCGAAGTCAAAACTATCGGACAATGTCCGCGGTCCGACGTCTTTCGCAATGTCTGTTAGTTCATTGGCTGCTTTCAGTACTTCCTTCAGCAGTTTCTCCTTTTGTCTCAATTTTTTCTATGCTATATCATACATAAATTCAATTATTATAAGCCGCCGGAGGCGGACGTATATTGGCGTCATCATCTCCGTCTGTCCGTCCATTCGTCCATCTGTCCATCCGTCCGTCCGTACGTCCGTACACTTTTCTTGTCAACGCAACTCCTCCTAAGTTTCTGGCTGGATCTTCTTGAAACTTGGTCAATGTTATCACCTCAATTGGTAGATGTGCATGAAGGAAGGATTTTATGGTTCATTGATTTTTGCCTGAGTTATGCCCCCTTAAAACTTAGTCTCTGGAGCGGCATATATTGTGACCATGGCACTCTTGTTTCCCTTAAGAAAGTGACTCTGCTTTCCAGCGTCTTCCCCTCCAGAAATAATCCACTTTTTTCCCCAAAGAATAAATTTTAGTAGGAACCCTGAGCTGTTCCTGATTAAGCTTGATAACCCTGACCACTCCCGATCATCCATATCCACTGAACTCAATCTGTAATCGCTCATTTGACCAGGTTTGATCTCGTCTTACTGCATATGCTCATGTCTCAATCACTGCCGGAGCATTGCTTATCGCATCTGTACTATTTCATGTCTGTTCCACAGCCTGACCGTGTCTGTCAGCCATGGTTTGGATATGGTAAAATGTTTGTGAAGTTCAAAAATTCTTACCATATCCAAAAAGCTAACACTTTGATTTTATTCAGCGTCCAACCACTGCCATAGCAAGTCTGAAGTACTGCCCTCTTTTTGTGATGTGGACGCAATTTAGACATGGAACTGTATGTGACCTGTATTTGAAGTTGTGATACTCTCAATAAGACAATGTTTACATTTCCATCCCATACACAAGAGATTTAAATATTCAGCCCTGAGATTACATATTCAGCCCTCGGCCTGAGATTCACCCATTTCAGATGACATCACTTATATTGAATTTCTAAGTCATTATACAAAATAATTGAGGGTTGTTCAACAAATAAATGCGTTATTGAAAAACGGGGCTTTATCCTTTGTTTTTGTGAAAATTTTTGCGACAAAGACTTATTCTGGGAGCATAAACTGTCTATAACAGTGCTCGTGTCTTCTTTTGTCTTAATGTTTTCATTGTTTTGCCAAGCTTTTTCTATCAGAGACAAAGTCTCATTGTCTAGGCTTGTACCATAAACTACCAGCTTACCACAGCTTTTACTGTTTGTCCAAATAAACCTTGCTTTATCTTATGTTATTATGCCCCCTTTCGAAGAAAATGGGGGTATATTGTTTTGCAAGTGTCGGTCGTTCGGAAGGTCGGTCGGTCGGTCCGTATGTCGGTCGGTCTGTCCGTAGACCAAACCTTGTCCGGAGCATAACTCGAAAAGTATTAAAGGTAGAATCATGAAACTTCATAGGTAGATAGATCTCATTATGGAGAGGTGCAGTGCACAAGAACTGTAACTCTGCCGATCAAATTTTTTGAGTTATTGCCCTTTGTTGATTTTCAAACTTGATTCTTGTCCGGAGCATAACTCAAAAAGTATGTAAGGTACAATCATGAAACTTTACAGGTGGATAGATCTCATTATGGAGAGGTGCAGTGCACAAGAACCGTAACTCTGCTGATCAAATTTTTTGAGTTATTGCCCTTTGTTGATTTTCAAACTTGATTTTTGTCCGGAGCATAACTCAAAAACTATGTTAGGTAGAATCATGAAACTTAATAGGTGAATAGATCTCATTATGGAGAGGTGCAGTGCACAAGAACCGTAACTCTGCCGATCAAATTTTTTGAGTTATTGCCCTTTGTTGATTTTCAAACTTGATTCTTGTCCGGAGCACAACTCAAAAAATATGTAAGGTAGAATCATTAAACTTTACAGGTGAATAGATTTTATTATGGAGAGGTGCAGTGTACAAGAACCGTAACTCTGCCAATCAAATTCTTGGAGTTATTGCCCTTTGTTGATTTTTACACTTAATTCTTAACCTTGCATATATCTCATGTCCTTTTACACATACAGCCTTGATATCTCACACATAGATACCTCCTATCAACATCGTTCAGATTTAACCATGACCTTGGACCTTGTGACCTTGACCTTGGAGTTTGACCAATTTTGAAAAAAATAAACCCGGCAAATATCTCATGACCTTTTACAAATACAGCCTTGATATTTCACACATGGACACATCTTACCAAGACCTTTCATAATTGACCATGACCTTTGACTCTGTGACTTTGACCTTGGAGTTTGACCTACTTTTGAAAAACTTAAACCTGACCGATATATCATGTCCTTTTACACATACAGCCTTGATATTTGACACATGGAAACCTACGACCAAGATCTTTCACATTTGACCATGACCTTGGACCATGTGGCCTTGACCTTGGAGTTTGACCTACTTTTAGATAAATTAAACTTGGCCTATATCTTATGTGCTATTACACATATAGCCTTGGTATTTCACACATGGACACATCTTACCAAGACCTTTCACATTTGACCATGACCTTGGACCTTGTGACCTTGACCTTGGACTTTGACCTACTTTAAAAAAACTTTAATCTAGCCGATATATCATGTCCTTTTACACATACAGCCTTGGTATTTCACACATGGACACCTACGACCAACATCTTTCACATTTGACCATGACCTTGGACCTTGTGACCTTGACCTTGGTGTTTAACCTACTTTAATAATACATTAATCTGGCCTATATTTCATGTCATTTTACATTTACAGCCTTTATATTTCACACATGGACACCTACGACTAAGATCTTTCACATTTGACCATGACCTTGGACCTTGACCTTGGAGTTTGACCTACTTTAAAAAAAAACTTAAACTAGGCCTATATCTCATGTCCTGTTACCTATACAGTCTCAATATTTTACACATGGACACCCCCTACCAAGACCTTTCACATTTGACCATGACCTTGGCCTGTATGTCATTGACCTTTGATTTTTACATACTTTTAGAAATCTTTAACATAGCCTTTATCTTATGTCCTATTACACCTACAGCCTTGATATTTCACACATAGACACTTCCTACCAAGACCTTTCACATTTGACCATGACTTTGAATATTGCAACCTTGACCTTGGAGTTTGACCTACTTTTAAAAAGACTGAAACCAGGCTTATATATCATGTCCTTTTACACCTACAACCTTGATATTTCACACATGGACACCTCCAACCAAGACCTTTCACATTTGACCATGACCTTGACATTTGGCCTACTTGTAAAAACTTTAACCTGGCCTATGTTTCATTTTACTTTTAAATATACAGCTTCGATATTTCACACATAGACACCTCCTACCATGACCTTTCATATGTGACCATGACCTTGGACCTTGTTAACTTGACGTTGGACTTTGACCTACATCAAATGTAGGCCCTTGAGGGGGCATATATGTTTTACAAACATCTCTTGTTCTTATCTGTCTTAAGCCATGCATATTCACATTAGGGAATGATTTCATCAAGTAAACCGTGACATAATTTTGGACAAATAATTATATTTTGTAGGTATTGTTATAAAATCTCGTAACTACGGCTTGAATCAAGCGGTAGTTACGAGATATTATAACAACACCGACGGTTTATCAAGATGTAATGGGAAACCAAGTCTATTTTTAGTACAAAATTCATTGCTATTTCAGGCAGCAGACAAAAAGAAAGCTTTGGAAGAGACAAAGAATTTTACGACCCATTCACTGGCGAGTGTGGCATACCAGATAAACAACTTGGCAACCAACTTTCTGAAACTTCTAGACTTACAACAAAACCAGCTAGCTGAGATGGAGTCAAATGTAAACCATTTAGCACAGGTAATGAGAGACATTTTGTTGAAAAGGCCAATTTTTACTTCCAAAATGATAATATTTTAGGTTGACCTAAAGTCAGTTACAACATTAATACATAGGAGAACACATTCAGAGTCAGGAAGTAACATACATTTTTTGTACCTACATTGTATAAAAATAATTTTGAACATTTTAAAATATACACATGAGCCAGGATCTGGAAAAAGGTCCCTTGAGGCTTTTTTAGCCTAACATTGTTCCAGATCAGCCTGCATTTACACACAGGAGTCTGATCACAGTCTTCGCGAAAGCGCCGGACCGCCGGTCATTGACCGGCAAATTCAAGCTGGTCCGGCAAAATTTTGAGTTGACCGGTCCAAATGTCCGACGTATTTAATTCTGAAGAATCTATAGATGATAAAAGTCTAGATACCTTTTTCTATAATTCCAATTTCATATCACCAATTAAAGATCGCAATCCTGAAGTAAATTGTAACTGATTGAAGCTACAAATATGACCAAAGTCATGTGCCAGAAAAATCAATAATTTACATGCATGGGTAACTTTGCTTAGCTACAGCATAACACTTTACTTGGAATATAGCCAATTTTTCATCCCTTTCCCCACAGAAATTACACTGACAAAAAAGTTTGTGTTTACAATGATAAAAGACGATTTAGTTTTTTGTTATTATTCTCCTTTCCTTCAAATATTTCGATTAGAAAGTTTCCCTTTTGATTCAACACACTTCTGCACTCCATTTAACCCTTTTCCATATGCTTTTTTTTCAAATCTAAATCAAATTTTGTATTCAAGGCAGCATCATACCACAAGATCAATGTTCTAAAATATAGAAATATTTATGTAATATAGCTTAACAAAAACTAAGAACAAAAGAGAAATTTGGGTTTTAAGCAATTTCCAATTTCTCTCCTATGCTTTCTTCACTCTTTCCCCATGCAACACCTTTTGAATGGTCTAAATTGAAAGGAATGGCAGACAACAAAATATTACTTTATGTGAAGAAGTTCTATATTTATATGACATAAGAAGTTGACTGTTATTTCAGGTTTATTTTCCCTTTACTCCAGTTGTCCGGTCCGGCCAAAATTGTTTCGGACCGGCCAAAATTTCAAATTGCCTGTCCGGATGTCAGGCATGTTTTTCTCAATTTCACGAAGACTGTGATCAAGAGCCATGTTCTCCAATTTGTTTTGCTATAAGGGACTTTTTTCAGATCTTGACACATTAGTATATATTGATGCCTTGATGGTTTATCAAGCATTTCTCTCATTGGGCATCAAAAAGCGTCAACAGTAGGAATGGGTTAAGAAACACTTGTGTTTTTTTAGACGGTGAATATTCACAAAGAGAAAGTGGCCAGAAGAGAGATAGGTGTATTGACAACAAATAGGAGTACCACTCGCCCTCTCGGAGTCAAAAATGGAATCATATTCCCTGAACATGCGGAGAGACCCACCAAGTATCAACGTAAAAATATAGACTATAGTGCATTAGATGATTTGGGACATGGAGTAAAGGTAAATAAAGCACTTAATGCAAAACTATTTTCTTTCAAAGTCAGGTAATTAGGCTATGTGTACTGTAACAGGAAATTAAAGGCAAAAGTCAGAGGATTTGAAAAAAAAAAGACATGCAGTGCAATATATCGAATGATATTGACATCACCATAGAAAACCTTTCTCAAAATATTAAGATTTATTTTGGAAAGGCAAAAAACATAGACTAAACATGCCAGGAAAATTTTTTGAGAAATTAATTTCCTCAGGCTCTTGGCAACCCTGCCTTATGCAGTCTGATAAAAACCATGCAGCAGTTTTGCAGTTGAGGAAGTTAACCCTTTCCCAAACGGCAAATTTTTAGGACGATGCACTTCAGAAACTGCCACATATGACAAAACGGATGTTATTAACCCTTTCGTTTGCAGAATTATTTCCCAGAAATGACTATTTTCCTTATTTCCAAGCACTTCATGTATACACATGCATAATAGATAGATTTTACTTACAAAATACCCATAAACATTATATCATTGGAAAGGTTATTCAATTTCCTTTCTCAATATGATGAGAGAAAATTTGCATCTCATCAAAATCTCGACCTCTAGCCCCATGACCCCTGTCAGGCCCCCTGCCATGACCCCCGACCACCCCCACCCCTACGATTTTGGACTGGATTCGGTTTAGGGTAATCAGAATTACTATCGGAGTCACTTTTCGAAGTCTCTGAAACATTTCTAGTGTTCAAATTACCTTTTTCCCCCCAAAAAATCAGGGTAATCGCTATCATCATCGTCCGGCACTGACATAATGATTCGCCGAACCTCTTCTGCAGAAAATTGAACCTTCCTGGCCATCGTTACAGCTCAAACATATCCAAAAACTTCCGATTTTTTTCACATTTTACGAGGATATAACATTATTGCGCAATATCCGGTAGTTATCCGGTGTCATGATATCTTAAACAGTGTAAAAATCGCTTTTAAAAGCCCATGCCCCCTATACAGTATAAGCATACCAAAAGCGCGCTTTAAAGCGCGCTTGCAAACGAAAGGGTTAAAGATAGGATTTGTGTAAAATATAACATAGAAAATATTGAGACAAAAGGAGAAACTGCTGGTCATCAGCAGTTTCTTCTTTTGTTTCAATGTTTTCCCAAGCATTTTCTATAAGGGGCGTCAAAACCAGGTCTTGTTTGGGAAAGGGTTAATGAAGAAGAATGCATTGGAGAACAACATGAATCTATATCTGCATATATACACATGCTGATCTGTATCCATGTTGGTCCCAAATGCCACATCTTTGCTCGCATATAACTATGGCTAACAGGGGCGTACCTGGGGTCAAAATTGAAGTACTCCCTCACCAAAAAGAAGCAGGGGGTCTGGGGTGCCGACCCCCAGCGGGGTTAAGGGGCAGAACCCCTCTAGGGGGTTCAAGGGGCAAAGCCCCCCCCCCCCCCCCCCCCCCCCCGACGAAAATTGGTATATAAGAGAATCATAGACCACATCAGGGAGTATTTAAAAGTAAGACTTAACATTTTTCCATGTTTTATCAACATTCATGAATGTGAGCATAGGGTTACTGGAGTATATGTTACTTCGGTAAGAACGACTTTAAATAAACATGTTTTAACACTTTTAGGCCACAGAAAAAACATTTTTTCAAATTTGAGGTACTCCCGTGGAGTATGGGAGTATGCCTGGGTACGCGCCTGGCTAAGACTATTTTGTAACTATGACAATCCCAAAACTGTCCAAAACTTTAGAACTATATATATACATGTACTACTTTTAGATATGCACGGATTATTTAAGTCACATAAATAACACTACCTTACACCTATTTATTCTATGGCAGCAATATAACTAATCTATCGGTATTCATAGCTACAGCATGTAAAGTACTTCCCCTTAATGATTTTATTCTGAGACACTTTTGATAAAAAAGATAAGAATTAATTCTGGCTACATACCAAGGAATAAGGTTGGTCCAATGCTGCATACTACAAAATTAATGTCGAAAAAGATCAGATTTGAGAGTATTATTGCGCAGAAAATATTTAAGATAAAAGGAGGTAATGCTTGTTATCAATATTTTCTTCTTCTGTATCAATGTTTCCAAGCTTTACGAGGAACACCAAAACAGCTTCATTTATGAAAGGTTAAAGTTATTACTTAAGTCATAATAGATTTCAAAAAGTATACAGGTACCATGATTTCTATCAGATCAGTACAACGCTGCTTTTCAACAATAACCTTGTAACTGCAGCTTAAAACAAGCTGCAGTTATAAGGTTTTTGTTTAAAAGCCAGTTGAAAAACCTCATAATTGCTGCTTTAAACAAGCTACAGTTACAAGGTTTTTGTTGAAAAGCAAAGGGAAATTAATCTGTCATGTTCTTCCTACACTTGTTTTCAGGTACCGGAAACACAAGGACTTATAAGGGTAGGAGTATGCAATCTGAGGCTTTATGCAAAACTATTGTAAAATCAGACATTTTGATACTTACAATAGTTTTTCACAACTTATTTAGCTTAGTCCTATTATATTTCATAAACTTGTGTATAAAAAATTTTTGGAACTGGGCTACACTTTTCCCAAACAACAAAAATCATACTTCCAAGTTGAAAGAAATTGCAGACATCAAAGTGCATGTACTTGTTATTGAAAGTAGATATTTTGTCTATTATAGTATAGAAAATATTGATTGAAAAGGAGGAATTGCTGATTTTGAGCAGTTTCTTCTTTTCTCTCAATGTTTGTCCAATCTTTTTCTATAAGGGAATTCAGAGCCAGGTCTTAGTTTGGGAGTGGGTTATCATAGCTTTATCAATTAACCCTTTACAAGATGACAAAATTTTAGGCTGGTTCATTGTCAGCTCAGATGCAGATGACAAAATAAAAAAAATTCCTTGTGAGGATAACTCGGAACTCTGTCCAGTTAAGGCAGTAGCAGAATTCAAGTTGTTGCGCCCAACTATCGAAGGTCCCTTTCTATGTCATGCTAACGGTTCTCCTGTGACCAGAAGTAAATTTTCGGCTGTTCTGGCTAAATGTGTAGCGAAGGTACGTCCAGGATGTAGAAGCATAAAGTCTCATAGCTTTCGCATAGGCCGAGCTACACAATTGTTTGCAATGGGTTTGTCTGATGAGAAAATAAAGATCTTAGGTAGGTGGCGCTCCGATGCATACAAAAGGTACAGGGTGTCCCAAAAGTAAGGTAACACTTAAAATCTTATATATCTCGGCTAATGTATCAATTGTATATTCCCAATATCAATGACATTACAGAAGGTTATGTGTAGAAACAAATAAAAGAAATTTCATCAAAATATCATGTCATTTGTATATTTTATTTATGATAAATAGAACACACCCTTTTTTATCAATGACGTCATTTGAGCACATTTTTTTTGTCCAGCCCGTTTTGGTTACATCACCAATAATTCTACAAATGTAAAAATATCTTTTCTCTAGTGTGTCATACACAACAAAACTTAATTGGAATAGACAGAATAATACCTTTTCTAATAATATATCTTAAAAACTTGTGTTTAGTACATGCCTTTAACAGGGAAAAAGGTCATAAAAGTGGTGATTTTTTGACATTTTAATGGACCGCTTAAGTAAGAGGGTTGAAATTTTTGCTGGCGCAAACTGAATATGAAGCCTTAGGAAATGCATCCAGCTTTTATAGTTTTTTCAAAAGCTCACTCTTTCAAACTGCAACTTATAAAATAGCCATTTATTAATGGCATTAGAAATAAAATCAAATTCCAAAATTAAATTGGTGACGTAATTTTTCGCGTCCAAGAAGTTACGTCGTGGTTTTGAGTACCAAACCCCAATAATATTGAGAACATTAAGTATTTAACCATTTCCAATAGAGATAAACGTGTACGAAACGTGCCGGTGGCGAATGGATATGCTTACAACGTTGAACAAAACAAATAAAGAGCAAATCACAATCGATTGGGTATAATTGTTGTCCAGTATGTTACGTCGCAAATTTTTGAAAAAATCGATTTTGTAACCTTACAGTGCGAATTATCGCCGAAAAGATCGCGTGATTTTGTTCTTTGGCGCCAAACTACTGTTTTACGCGTTGTAAGCGGCTAGAAACAACGAGCATGACGGACGCACAAGCTGGGGAGAAGAAGCAGTTGTAAGTTTTTCAAATGTTGCGTCGTGGATGAAGAAAAAATGTCCGGTTGTTTAATTCAGTGCAGCAAAAGCATGCGAATGTACCAATGAATTACACATTGCACCTCTGTGCTTGTAATTGATGGGGAGAAAGATGCCATTTCGCGGCGAGTTCTGGCCACAATACGAGGTTGAATACCCCACCCTCGAGCCACACTGTGTATGAAATATTTTTATTATGCCCCCGATAGGGAGGCATCATAAATTTGACTTGTCCGTCCGTCTGTCTGTCCGTCTGTCCGTCTGTCTGTCCGTCATTCCGTCCAAAAACTTTAACATTGGCCATAACTTCCTTATTACTTAACATATTCGCTTCATACTTTACCACAACATTCCTTGGTACATTACCTTTCTGTAGGCACATACTTTGGTGACCTTGACCCCTGGATGACCTTGAACATAGATTGGCCATAATTTAAAATCAAAGCGGTGTCGGGGGCATTGTCATCTTACAGTGACAGCTCTTGTTGATCAATAAATCATGTACAAATGGGCTATGGTAATAGCACTGAAATGGAAGCAGTTTCAAATCAGCCAAACCCTCCCTTTTTAATGCTTTTCTTCGAAATTGTGACCAGCATTCAGGATAAATTTATAATAAGATGCAAAGATGTAACTGGACAACAAAATTTTAATGTTGTTTTCTCGTCCTGTTACATCTTTGCTTAAAATGGATGATAACTGAATTGAAGATGCTTTACACATGATGAAGTTATGTTAAAATGTCCTTAAATGAAGTTAGTTAACTAACCCTGCAAATAAAAAATGTCTACATTTTAAACTTTTTATGCAAAAGAAGTCCGGGTACTAAGACTAACAAAGACACAACTGAAAAAAACACTGTGTCCCAGTTACATCTAAGCAAGAAAGTTTGCAATAAATTTGGTAAAATCATTTTTAAAAGGTTGTAACTATAAGCAGCACTATATCTTGATATTTTTTTTTCTTTTGAAGCCTCTACAAGAGGTCTAATTTTATTTGGAACACTGTTACAGGATATATTTGGTTTACGAAAGATGATGTAACCATGACCCAAAATTTTCCAGTTACCTCCCAAATGCTTTCGGTACAGTCCATCCCTTAGTTTTGTGTTAACTAGCACAAATTATGCAGATTTCAAGTTCAATAACAAAATGATTTCAATAAACATTGAAAACTAAAGCAGAAAGAGGCAATTCATTTGTCTACAGACCTGATTTTATTGTGTCGTCCAGTGCGTCGTCCATTGTTACATCACTAACTATTGTGAATTTTAAGTCGCAAATAAATTCAAAACTACTGGAAAGTTTTGCTTCTTCTGTGGAAAAGTGTTTGTATATGACTTTGCCTCGACACTACAATAAATACTAATCGCAGCAAAACATGTTATTTTTGTGGAAAAAGTTGGACACAAAAAGATTTATGATGTAACCAAAAAGGGCTGGACAAAAAAAACGTGCCCATTTTCATAGTAAATGATGTCCTCTAGATTACGTCTCTTCTGTCGCTTTACTTGATTTATTCTTGTGCTATTTAAAGTTTTCATTAACTGCCTTACATGTGTCCACAGAACTGTTCCTACATTTTCTTTTTGAATGTTTGATAGCAGTATTGTAACAAAAGCCGTGTTCTTGTTTTTGGAACTACACCACAAGCCTATCCACAGAAAATATACTTTATAAGCCCAAATCCGGCGTGTGTCCACCGAAGAAAGTCTAAGCATTTCACTTGATCTCCCTAAGACTTTGATTTCATAATTTTAATATTGTATGAGGAAGTTTCAAGTAAAATTTCAAAATTCACTGTACTAATGATTTAAACGAATCTTGTTCAGACAAAAATCTTCTCATCGACTTTCCTAGACGTCCATTTACAGTCTCATTCAAAATTGAGATGTTTCCTGCGCTGCGGAATGTTTCTGATCTTTTGTTTCTATGTTCATCAAAATCTGACCGAGATCGTTCAAATTTAGGTATTACTGAGTAGATTAGTTCTGTTCATGATGGATCTACTGTTTTAGATTAAAACTGTAACTTTCTTTGCACATATATTGGAGATTTTGATTAATAATATGCTTTACTGCATATATACGCTGTGAGAAGGTAGGCCGTGACGTCATTTTGACAGTGGTACAGATGACGTAACAATGACGCAATTTTGATAAATGCATAACGTTAAAGTATATTGCAAAGATAATTTCATTGAATTCCGCAGATAATGATAGTTTTCCGAATGAAATCGGCTGAGAAATAGCAGAGCTATTACGCTTTGTAAGTGTTACCTTACTTTTGGGACACCCTGTATATAAGAACATAGAACAGCAAATAACAACGAAAACAATAGGATAACTTTTCAAATAATAAAAATAATCTAGCCTTCACAAGATTTTATGGGCTTCTTCGGAAGGGACAGGGTTCACTTGGATTGTGTAGGGCAAGATTTATTCCTAGATGCCTTAAAGGACAAACTGTTGGAGTTGTGCCAACCTATGGAGTCTTGAATTTTGGGGGATAAATTTTTATGCAAATTTATTGTGGCGGAAAATTCAAGTGGCTGAGAGTTACCCGGAATAGCATCTGGTGGATAATTGGGGATATTGGATTTTTATTATATTGCACATAATTATGCCTAAGGTATATGCCTTGATAGGCCTAGCGATCATGCTGGGGATCAATCCTATTCGGGTGTTTACCATGGCTTTAACATTTAACATAAAAAGAAATTGTCTTTGGCATAGAAAATACTGGGCTGTACCCCCTTTTATAGGCCTAACATTGTTGGGGATTCATCCTATCATTGGGGCTGCAGTCTGGTTTTCAGTTCAAATTATATTTTGCAGCTCAAATTATAGTTTTTATGCTCCCCGAAAAAATTTCGGGGGAGCATATAGTCGCCATGCTGTCCGTCCGTCCGTGTGTCCATCCGTGTGTCCGGACGTGTGTCCGGACGTGTGTCCGTCCGTGTGTCCGTCCGTCCACAGCCATATCTCAGCAACTGTTGGACCAAATTCAATGAAACTTCACATGTGAGCTCCCTGGCATAATCCCTAGGGACCCTTTTCTCCGTTTTCTAATTTGAGGCTGTGTCATGGAAAAAGGGGCCTTAATGTAAAAATTAGATTTTCTCTAATTTTTCTTCATCCAATGGGCAGAATTTAATGAAATTTTGTGCTTATGTGATAAATGAGATGTTCTAGACCATATTCTATAAATAATTTGTGTACAAAAAATCTGTCATGGGAAATGGGGCTTAATATAGGATAGTTTTTATTTTGTGACAAACACTTATTCGGGGAGCATAATCCGTCTGTGACGGCTCTTGTTTCATAAGAGGCGGATTTTGCTCGGACATAGGTAATTTCCAACTCTTTCATTTGGCTCTGGTTAACTGGATTAGATAAAATGGATTTGCTGGGATTTAAAAGGATTTGCTTGGAATTAAATGGAATTGCTTGGATACAAATGGAATTGCTTGAAATTTGGAGGAGGATTGTAAGAGGCGATTCGGGTGACTTTCGGCTACTTGAAATCTTAGTAGGGCCCTATCGTACTTGGGCTATGATCCTACTAGGATTATTGTTGCGGCCTGTAAGCTCCAAACCTTTCTTTTAACCATGTACATATAACTGAGAAATCAGGATTGTGACTAAGTTTATGGATATATGAATGTTCAGTTTGTTTTGAAGTTCTATTAAAAGTTAAACGAACAGTTAGTTTGTGTCTATATATGGCGAATACTAAAATAATTGTCACAGAATTTGAAAGGAGAACATAAAAGACTTAAAATTACAGATTAAAAACTTTGAAAGGAAACAAGAAAACACTGGATGTCAGCTTTTTCTACTTTTCTCTCAATGTTATATAAAGCTTTGTATTTTGGGGACATCAAAACCAGAGAATGTTTGAGACATAGTAACTTTGTTGTACTATATCAGTGACAATATAATTTGAAAACTGTTATATTCTTCAGCAATATTTGTCATTATATTTAACAGGAACAAACTACATGTATTTCAAGATTTTGAGTACCTGGCTCAAAGTGCTCTTTTGTTTTGTACAGTTATATTAAGTTTGATGTCTTCATATAGGAATTCAACCATTTCCTACCATTAGTTGATAAAATTTTATCACAAGTGTCAATTTTCTCTCTGTAGTAGTGCACAAAATAATCTGTTTGAGTTTGATTAACACTTAAAAAAGAAAATCAAGATTGTGTGGTAGTTAAAATACTTCTTAAGTTTACTCTTGTTGGATCATAGATAATATTAGACTCCTTTGGAGACAACATAGATAACATCAGTGTGTACATATGTGTGCTCACCTGTTGGTCTACCAAGCAGACAGCATGGCAATGGTAAAAAGAAATTTAACCTTTTACCAAACAGCTCAAGTTTAGAATGGTTCAATTTGAACATGGCTGCAGACGACAGTAATGCAAAGCTATGGAGTATGTAAAATATAGCACAGAAAATAATGAGGCAAAAGGAGAAAATGCTGATTATCAGCATTTTCTTGTTTTTTCCAAAATGGTTTCCAAATAGTATTCGTTCAGGAACTTCAAAACCAGGACGAGGGGTTGTTTTGGAGAGGGTTAATGAAATTTAAAGGCAGGGTTGCCACGCGTCAGGGAAAAGTCAGGGAAATTTAAATTTTTTCAAGGTCAGGGAATTGTCGGGGAATTTTGTGAACTGTCAGGGAAATTTGAAAATATTGGCAAATGTCAGGGAATTGTCAGGGAATTTTGAAAAAATAAGATGGAGTGCCATAAAATTAATGATTATCAACATCGTCTTCAAAAATTGCCCGGAAACATCGCGAGTTACCGCGAAAATACTGCGAAGAAACATGTCAGGGAATTTTCCAATTTTGTCAGGGAAATGTCAGGGAATTGTCAGGGAATTTTATTTCCTCTGACCAGTGGCAACCCTGAAAGGGGTGAACATTTATTGAATACATATACATGTATATCCCTTCTGGTGATGTGTACAACTTCAAAATATTGCTCCAAAGCAGAATAAGATTGCAAAGTGTTATCATGTATGGCATCCCTTACCAAAATGGTTTATAAGCCACTTATAAGACAAGATCTAAGTCCCTTATAAGTCCCATATAAGTGGCTTATAAGGGACTTAGTCTTTTGCCTTATAAGTGGCTTATAAGTCACGGATAAGGATTTTATATGTAAATTAGATCTAAGTCCCGTATAAGTGACATATATGACTTATAAGTGACATATATGACTTATACGTGACATATATGTGGCTTATAAGTGGCTTATAAGCCACATAGCAATTCTTTTCTATCCTCCTTACATCTGGCATATAAGTCACTTATAAGGGACTTATATGCCACTTATAAGTGACATATAAGTCACTTATAAGTGACATATAAGTCACTTATAAGTGACCTATAAGTTTGATCCACTGCCTATAAATAGCTAGCATCCATGGAACAATTGTCACATGGCGCAGTTTATCAGCATTTTCTTTTTCCTCTATGTTTCTCAAACTATCTGTACAATGGGATGTTAAAACCAGGTCTTTAAACAATCCTCATCATGAAGGCTGCCAGGAATTAGCAGGTTGAGCAAGAGTTATATTATGTATGTGAGGAGCCTCCCCATTCAAGCAATTTATTTTAACCCTTTCCTAAACAAGACCTGGTTTTGACATGCCTACTGGAGAGAGAATATATTTTAAAAGCAGGGATTTTTTTATTTACAAAATGTCAAAATCTATTGAAGATAATTAACTGAAAAAATAAAGAATCATTTTACAATCACAACAGTTACAAGTATCAAAAATTTCAGATATGTTGACTTAAAAGTGGATGATTAATTTGATAAAACCTACTCATTCATTTTGAAATGGTCATGAAAACCCATGACAATTACATAAAATAAACTAATCATCTGTTTAATGTCAATTAAAGATTAGAATTACCTTCAGAAACTAAATAGTTGCTCCATGTTCCAAGTTCATCATATTATTCCAGTTTTTTCAGCAGCTATCATCATTGTTATTAACAAACATTAACAATACAAATTCAAACATTTCTTTGTCTATTTCCCGCTAAAAATCTCAGACAAAGACTCAATCCACTCATCTATGTTGTTCACGAAGCTTACTGGGATGCATACTTATAAATGACTTAGTTCTTTACATGGTTTTATACTTTCACATAGTTGACTTATAAGTCACTTATATGTCACTTATACGTTGTGCATCTTTTAGCCTTAGAAATGACTTATACATAGAACTCACTTAGTTGCATTTCTATCAAACTTATAAGTAACTTATATGTCCCATATATGTGCCTTATAAGTCCCTTATAAGTCACATATAAGTCTGACTAAGTGATTTTGGTAAGGGATACAGTCTAATCCTTGACTATGCTGATCATTGATTATCATGCCATTGTCTAGCTTTGCAAAAATTCTGTTTTTCTGTTCTGTATGTTTTGTTTCTTTGACTATTTCCAAATGATATGTCAAGCAATCTGATTTGAAGAAACATGGTAATATTTTGTCAGATAGGTTGATGAATACTTCCAACAAAGATATTACAAGAGTAAACTATTAGCCTGCTTCATTGGTGGTGGTGTATAATCCTTTCCCTTATAATGATGATATATGTTGGTACCTTACAAGATAAATATTTAATGCCATACAAGATGAAGGCTTTGGAAAACATTTTGGAAAGTGAAGTAATGGCTTGTATTCTACCCAGAAAGACCAAAACATGAAAAATTCCTTTGTCTTGAAATTTACACAGCGAAATAAAACAGCAAAATCTCATCGGAGAAATGAATAAGTTCCTTTTCTCTAATCGACAAACCAGTTGTCTATGCATTGTTATACGGTATAAGCAGCTGATGGCTTGGTTGAACATAGTGTTTACCTTGTCTTGTGCAAGAAATGCTAAGAATATGCTCTTAGTTAGGTCAAACATTTGTGTCCAATAATATGACCAAAGCTAAGAGGGGGGTGATGACTTTTGAAATGCAATATTTCAATCATTATTCATCAAACCCTAAGTTGTGGGTACTCATTGGAATCGTCTCATTGAGACGATTCAAATGAGTACCCACAATATAGGGTTTGGATTTGAGAAGACAAAGTTAGAATGTCTTCACCCTTTTTCATCTTTAACTCTGAATATGGCAATAGAAATTTTATCCTGTTATTCTGTATTTATAGAGCAATGTGCCAATGGGAAGCACAGGAGGCGGTCCCTCATCCAGAAGTTCTTCCATCAGTAGTGGATCTACCCCCGCCCCTAACCAACAACCCCCTACCCCACCCATGAACAGAAACCCTGGTGGTAGTATAGGGAGAGCAGGCAGTCAACAGATACAGGGACCTTATAGGTAGGTTATGTCTGTCTGTGTGTGGCCCCTAACCAACAGCCCCCTACCCCATCCATGAACAGAAACCCTGGTGGTAGTATAGGGAGGGCAGGGGGTCAACAGATACAGGGACCTTATAGGTAGGTTATGTCTGTCTGTGTGTGGCCCCTAACCAACAACCCCCTACCCCACCCATGAACAGAAACCCTGGTGGTATAGGGAGAGCAGGGGGTCAACAGATACAGGGACCTTATAGGTAGGTTATGTCTGTCTGTGTTTGGCCCCTAACCAACAACCCCCTACCCCACCCATGAACAGAAACCCTGGTGGTAGTATAGGGAGAGCAGGGGGTCAACAGATACAGGGACCTTATAGGTAGGTTATGTCTGTCTGTGTGTGGCCCCTAACCAACAGCCCCCTACCCCACCCATGAACAGAAACCCTGGTGGTAGTATAGGGAGAGCAGGGGGTCAACAGATACAGGGACCTTATAGGTAGGTTATGTCTGTCTGTGTGTGGCCCCTAACCAAAAACCCCCTACCCCACCCATGAACAGAAACCCTGGTGGTAGTATAGGGAGAGCAGGGGGTCAACAGATACAGGGACCTTATAGGTAGGTTATGTCTGTCTGTGTGTGGCCCCTAACCAACAGCCCCCTACCCCACCCATGAACAGAAACCCTGGTGGTAGTATAGGGAGAGCAGGGGGTCAACAGATACAGGGACCTTATAGGTAGGTTATGTCTGTCTGTGTGTGGCCCCTAACCAACAGCCCCCTACCCCACCCATGAACAGAAACCCTGGTGGTAGTATAGGGAGGGCAGGGGGTCAACAGATACAGGGACCTTATAGGTAGGTTATGTCTGTCTGTGTGTGGCCCCTAACCAACAGCCCCCTACCCCACCCATGAACAGAAACCCTGGTGGTAGTATAGGGAGGGCAGGGGGTCAACAGATACAGGGACCTTATAGGTAGGTTATGTCTGTCTGTGTGTGGCCCCTAACCAACAGCCCCCTACCCCACCCATGAACAGAAACCCTGGTGGTAGTATAGGGAGAGCAGGGGGTCAACAGATACAGGGACCTTATAGGTAGGTTATGTCTGTCTGTGTGTGGCCCCTAACCAACAACCCCCTACCCCACCCATGAACAGAAACCCTGGTGGTAGTATAGGGAGAGCAGGGGGTCAACAGATACAGGGACCTTATAGGTAGGTTATGTCTGTCTGTGTGTGGCCCCTAACCAACAACCCCCTACCCCACCCATGAACAGAAACCCTGGTGGTAGTATAGGGAGAGCAGGGGGTCAACAGATACAGGGTCCTTATAGGTAGGTTTTGGAATATGTTTGCCTGATTTTATGCTCCAATATAGAGAGACCAGTGTCATAATTATTTGGTGCATCTATGAATAATACTGAAACAGTTTGGCTGTAAGCTTGAAATCATTAGTGGTTAGACTCAAGACATTTTCCATGATTACAAGATTAACATAATTCATGTCAGTAAACGTAAAATTTAAAAGTCATATTTCACTGAAACAAGAACTTTAACATAAGCCTTAACATTTGTTAATGTCACACATATTTTCAGGACTCCCGCCCCAGCTGTAGCCCCTCCCACAGTACCTAGTCAGTACGCTTCCATGCAGCAGATGCAACGTTAACGAGAACTACTACAACAACAACAGCAGGGGGCTACATAAGCCTTAACTTTTGTTAATGTCACACATATTTTCAGGACTCCCGCCCCAGCTGTTGCCCCTCCCACAGTGCCTAGTCAGTACGCTTCCATGCAGCAGATGCAGCGTGAGCGAGAATTACTACAACAACAGCAACAGCAGCGGGGGTCGCAGAACTATGCGCCCAGCACCCCGCCAATTATGATGGGCACCACACAAATGCCGCCAGGCATGATGCACATTGTGGGTCAGCAGCCGCCCGTCGGGATGGCACGGCCGATGTCACAGACGGCACAGATGGGCATGCCTCCTCCGTCACCCAGTATCATGTCCGATAGAATCTCACAGATACAGAGACAAACTTCCATAGGTAAGGCACAAAACATGATAATGTTACTTACCACATTACCAGATAACAAGCTTTTAAAATTTCCCAAATTTGAAGAAGTTAGAGACCACAATTTTAAGTAAATGAAATATAATTTTTTTGGTCTTTTGGGGTAGTAAACATTGTGTAAAATGAAGAAATTGCCTGTTACAAGCAATTTCTTCATTTTACACAATGAATGTTTCCCAAAGTCTTCATCTGATGGGCGTCAAAAGGTGTCACTATTTGGGAATGGGTCATCCCATTCCCAAACAGTGACATTTTTGACACCCCACAAGACAAAGGCTTTGGAAAATATTGTTGAAAATGAAAACCTTGCCTGTGACAAGCAATTTCTTCATTTCCAACAATGTTTTCAACCTAGAAAGACAAAAAAAGTTGAATTTTATTCATTTGTAATTGTTGTTGTGAATTTTGACAGGTCTTAGATTTTGTGTCTGATAATGGGTTATTTTGCTAATATGTTTTTTATTGAGCCTATAATATTTTTGATATTCATATGATTATATCTTTCCTGTGTAACAAGTTTATTTCCTTCTAACATTTTAGACTGGAATATTGGCTTAATGTAACATTTTTATCCAGTTTTTGTAAGCTGAAAAGCTGAATTTTACACAATCCAAACATTGACAGTCTTCTTACTCTTAGAAAAGGTTTAAACAAAGCTAGCAATCATTTGACACAACAGCAATAGCATTTTCAGAAAATTTTCATCATTTCTTCAAATACATGACCAATTTTAATTTGGTTTGAAACAGATAAGGTGGGGGAAATGTCAGGAAAGTGTTAGATGTGGTGGAACTTTTACACCGCTCCTTAATTACATTATTGATGAGTAAATGGTATTGTCACATCACATCCAAATAATACCTGACATTTTCACACCTTCTCATGATATTTATGAATGAGGACTTGTGAATGATTGTATGATATTTTATGTTGATATGTATTGTTATATTTCTTCTTGATTATATACATTTCTACAAGAGCATGGAAGCATGGACAGCATGGGTGTTAGTAGAATTCTGAACTTATTTAGTTTATAAAAAAATATTGCAACAAATAGGCCAAAGATACATGTGCGTCTTACTAAAAGTTATCCCATGAATGTATTGTCACAGTCATATACGAATGTGTTTGCTTACCTTTGACCTTGTGTGTTTGCTTACTTTTGACCTTTTGATGGATGGGCTGTTGTCCTGTTTGTCTGTATGTTTGTCTGTCTGTCTGTCTGTCTGAGTGCTAATCATCTAGTCTGACTTTGTATGATTGAACAAAGGTAAATATAGTGCCATAATTTCATAACTAGACTATAGTCATACATGTATTGTTACGTCCGTATAAGAATCTTACTGCATCAGTTGCATTTTGAAAAGATGCCATGCAGTGTCCAATACTCCATTCCCACACAATGACTCTTTTTGACTCCCCACAAGATAATGGCTTTGAAAAACATTGTGGAAAATGAAGAAATTGCTTGTGACAAGCAATTTCCTCATTTCCCACAATGTTTTTCATCCAAAAAGACCTAAAAATTAAAAATTCCATTCACTTGAAATTGTCGTCTGTATCATCTTTCAATTTGGACCACCCTAAAATTTTGTCGTTTGGTAATGGCATAAAAAATATTTGAAGCTTTATATTGCTTATGTTGTCTGTTGTTGATTATGTTGTCTTAGTGTATATGCAAATTATAACTCATGTAATATAATATATATAGCTTGGTTAGCAGAATATTGTATTCATACAGTTTAGTATTGTCAATTATGTTCAAAAGTGTAGTAAACCATAACTTTGATAAACCTATTTAAAGTACCAAGGCAGAAGGAAAGCCTGAAGCTTTTGTTGGCCCATCTATTAAACCATGAATGAACATCTGTATTTGAAAGTTTTCATGTTTGGAGGCCCCTATCCAAGCAGGATAGGGGATATAACTCACATCCACCCCACAATTGGCACTATGTGCCTCCACTGTTGCCTTCGATATCAGCTTTTGCATACATTTAATACTTGGTTTTCTAAATTCTTATAACCAGTTCAAGCCATTGCTTCATTGACCACAATGTCAATGCATTCTACCAAGAAAGACCAAAGAATGTGAAATCCCATTCACTTGAAATTGTCACATCTTTGAATTGGACAATTCTAAAAACAATCTTCTGATACTGGGTTAATTTGCATCAAACTAACATAATTTTGTACCCATTTGGTAATGGCGTAACATGTTCCCATATTTTTCTATGTACACTATTTAAGCATTATTGTGTATTGCTGTATACATTTATTTTATTTATGTATATGTTGTATGCTGCATGCTGGTGTGTATGTGTTGGATATTGTGTATTTGTTACAGATGATCAGCTGCCCCCTCCTCCTCCAGATGAAGACGCCCCACCCACCAATGTCAGCTTTGATGAAGGTTTGCATGCTTTTTATCTTTCGCTTTTAATGTGTTTGTGCAGAGCTACAGATGAAAGGACATGAATAGGTTGGCGCAAATCAATTGTATAGGTCACGATAAATGACCTGGCAGAGCATCTCGAGCCATTAGCTAGAGATGCTCTGCAAGGTCATTTATCAAGACCTATAATTGTATGTTATTTCCTAATATACTATTATTGTCTTTTGTTTTTATGCTCCCCGAAGGGAGAGCATATAGTCGCCGCTTCGTCTGTCCGTCCGTCCGTCTGTCCGTCCGTCATTCCGTCCGTCCGTCCGTCCGGCCGTCCGTCCGTCCGAAGCGATTTCTCTATAACCCTTGGGCCAAATCAAATGAAACTTACCATGTGAACTCCCTATGACATAATGCCGATGTACTTTTCCCAGTTTTTGGATTTGAGGCCTCGTCATGGGAAAAGGGGACTTAAGGTCAAATACAATTTTTCTCTAATTTCTCATAGTCTAATGGTTAGAATTTGATGAAATTTCATATTTGAGTAGCAAATCAGATGCCCTTGACAATAAACTACTTTAAATTTGCGTATAAAAAGTATGTCATGGAAAAAGGGGGCTTAACGTTTGTTAGCTTAATCTTAGCTCTGCATGGCATACATTTATTGTGACAATGCCTTATTCGGGGAGCATTGTCCGTCTCTGACGTCTCTTGTTTAACCTGTGAAGGTTTTTGACATGCTATCACATCCTTTTGTCTGTAACTCTCTTCAAGTGTGGATACTGTCTTCATTTTTACTTGCCTTTTGTTGTTGAGTGGGAAATTAGGTAGAAATTTTATCAATTATATTTTTTTCATTTAGTACCTTTTATCAATATTTAATATATGATAACAGCTGATTTTTTTTTTCAGATCTTTAAAGGTAAAAGATAGATAATAAAACGGAACAGAACTTTTTATTTACAAAATGTCTTGAACAAAATTGTTCATTGTTATTACAAAGCGTACAAACAGTTGTCTTGTACATAGCATAACAACGGCAAGAAATATGATTATTGTTGTATGTGGAAATCATATTTATTAATGAAGGTTTATCTAAATTGTTTGTTTTGGATGTCAAAACCAGGGATCTTTACGGAAAGGATTGAACATTAGCACAGTGTTTTATGATACAAAATGATTTTACTCCCTAGATATAGATTGAATGTAAAATGTAAGTTGTTATATTTATAGGACAGTCTGGGGCAAGAGAATCTGTTGGTAGGTTTGATATCAACAATGTTACAATATATACATGCAAAATATATTCAAGAACAATAAACACCCGTTAATCCAGTACAATGTATTTATCCCTTGTTATTGTACATTGCTTTAAATGTGCATTGCACTCTTAACCCTTTCCCAAACAAGACCTGGTTTTAACGTCCCTAATAGAAAAGGCTTGGGAAAACATTGAAACAAAAGAAGAAACTGCTGATAACCAGCAGTTTCTCCTTTTGTCTCAATATTTTCTGTGCCATATTTTACACAAATCCTATTTCAAATAATATCCATTTTGTCATTTGTGACAGTTTTCGAAGTGGATACCCTAAAATTTTGTTGTTTGGGATAGGGTTAATTCTTTGAAAATTGCAAAAAGTTTGGTCTTGTTTGATGCCTCATTGGTGCCTCAGACAACACAAGATTTCTACAAAGAGAGAAATATTGTTATAAGCAGTATCTTTCTTTTTCTCCTTTGTCTTCAATATCTATGATTGCTTTGGAGGTAGATAAATCTTTCCAAAACCTTCATGATTTCTAAGTGTATGAATTTTTGGATCAGTCAGGAATTTTTAACTTGATAACGATTGTTATTTAGTAAGCTATTGTATCATAATTATGAAAAGTAACATGCTTAGGTAATGGGTCATAGCTAATGACAGAGCTATACATAAGAGGGGGTATTGACTTTTCAAAATACAAAATATCATTCAATGTTCAGGGTTCTCCCCAGAATAATTTGAAGCCGTAGTGGCAAATTAAAAGTATTGGTAAACCTTGACATGCATTGTGTTTACGAATATAAATGTGAATAAAAACATAATGGGAAAAGAAGAAATTGCTCATGTTGAGCAATTTCTTCTTTTCCCATAATGTTTTTATACAAAATTATTACATTTACAATTATAAAATTGCATTATTTATCAGATTTTGACCTGAAATATCTCAAAATCTCTCTTTTTGGTGACCCTTTAGGGGAAATTAAGGTGTGTAGTACTTTTGAAGCTGTAGGGACATTACTCTTATTTACATGAAGCTGTAGTGGGGCCGATACAGCTTATTGGGCTGGGGAGAACACTGATGTTCATCAATCCATTATGTTGTGGGTACTCATTAGAATCATCTCAAAATTATTGAAATGAGTACCCACAGCATAGGGTTTGGGTTTGAACTTACTGATTTAGAATGCCTTTTCACCCTATTGTTTGTTACTCAGTTATGACAAGTAAAGGTTTGTAAAAAAGATGTATGTGAAAGTATTGTGCTACTTGCACTTTGTGTTATTAACAATGGCTGAAAAAGAACGGCTCAAGCTTCTTTAACTCTTTCCAAGATAATTTAGACTATTTTTAAGACGATGATAAATATAGAAATGTCATATAGGAAGAATAAAATGCTATAAGCAATATTTTAAATTTTTTGTTAGTCTATGTCTGCTACTTTATGGAATTAAAAAAAATGTTTAAAATTTGTATTGAAAAAAAAAATACTTCCAGCTTCTCTTAGTCTTATAATTGTCTTGAAAAGAGTCTCAACAGTTGTGCAGCTTTCAATATTCTGCTTATCAGTTTTGAAATGATATTCTTTTGTTTCATACTTCAAAGTGCCATTATTTTGCATCTTGCAAATTGCATTTTTCTTCAAGCTTAAATTGACTGGATTTTCATGGAATTTTGAAAGAAGGCAATTGAAGAAGAATGATAATAAATAAATATGATCCAATGTTCACCAGAAGGTCTACTTTTTTCTGGCAAAATGAAATCTCTGGAGGCCTGTGATTTAACCCTTTCCCAAACGACAAAATTTTAGGCCGGTCCAATTCGAAAGGAGTTGCAGACGACAAAATACATCATATCAAATGGAGAAAATATGTATGTTATAGCCCAGAAAATATTGAGGCAAAAGGAGAAAGTGCTGATTATCAGCACTTTCTTCTTTTGTCTGAATGTTTTCCCAAACCCTTTCTCTTGGGGACGTCAAAACCTTGTCTTGTTTGGGAAAGGGTTAAAACATGATTTGTCCTTTACAAATGTATGCTACATGCAAATATGAAATGAAAATAGTGGTGCATATTGGGTAAAAATCTGCTGTTCATAATGTTCCTTTGTCAAACCATAGACAGATTAACTGAAACTTGTTCACATTCTTTGTCAGGTTGCTCTTGTATGTATCTTGTATCACAACTGTACCCCTATGTTGTAGGTTCTCCCCCTCCTCCACCTCCGCCTCAGTTTGATGATGAAGATGAAGGGATACCTATACAAGAAGAAGATCCATACGCTGCAACAGGACCTGATTTGTTTGGTACAAACCTTGTACCGGATAGCTACCTAGAGAAAGGTAAGATGGACATACTGTTTGTTTGTGACTGGTCTCGCAAAAAAGGGACGGTCTGGAAATTTTGATCCTAGTCGGTATGCAATGTCTTTGTGACCTCTTGCAGATCTGAGCCAGATTTTCATGTATTGATATAAGACTACCCTGAATGATGGTACCTTATCCTATGATGGGTTGCATTTTTTTATGACTAAGAGATCAAAATGGGTGTTTATGGAGGCTGATCTTTATTTTTTCTGCGTGCCAAAACCAGCTGTGATTTTGTACTTCTTACATTGCCCTTTTGCAAACAAGATCTTGTTTGAGATTCCCAACAGAATAGGCTTTAGAAAGCATAAAGGAAAATAGAAGAAAATACAGATCAATAGCGTTTTCTTTTTATGCCCCCGTATCGAGAGATTGGGGGCATATTGTTTTACTCATGTCCGTCTGTCTGTCCATCTGTCTGTCTGTCTGTCCGTCCGTCTGTCCGAAAACTTTACCTTTGCCTCTTCTCCAAAAGTATTTGACATACAACGCTCAAATTTGGTATGCAACTTCCTTTCAATGATATCTATCTGTTCCATGCAATTTGACCTTCCTCAAGGTCATCTGTTAATCCTTATCAACCCTTTACTCTACGAAAACTTAACCTTTTACTCCGAAAACTTAACCTTTGCCTTTTTAGCTCACCTGAGCACGAAGTGCTCAAGGTGAGCTGTTGTGGTCGCTTTTTGTCCGTCGTCCGTCCGTCTGTCCGTCTGTTCACAATTTGTTGTTACCACTCTAGCATCTACAAATATTGACCAATCTTGACCAAACTTGGTCAAAACATGTATGACCGTAAGTTCTCGGACGAGTTCGATTTTGGGTCAGATCGGATCAGGAAGTCGGGAGTTATGTGCCCTTGAACATCAAAAATAGCTAGTTTAGACTTTGTTACCACTCTAGCATCTACAAATATTGACCAATCTTGACCAAACTTGGTCAAAACATGTATGACCATAAGTTCTCGGACGAGTTTGATTTTGGGTCAGATCGGATCAGGAAGTCCGGAGTTATGTGCCCTTGAACGTCAAAAATAGCTAGTTTAGACTTTGTTACCACTCTAGCATCTACAAATATTGACCAATCTTGACCAAACTTGGTCAAAAGATGTATGACCATAGGTTCTCGGATGAGTTTGATTTTGAGTCAGATCAAACTAGGAAGTACGGAGTTATGTGCCCTTGAACGTCAAAAATTGCTAGTTTTGACTTTGTTACTACTCTAGTACCTACAAATATCAACCAATCTTAACCAAACCTGGTCAAGACATGTATGACCATAAGTTCTCGGATGAGATTGATTTTGAGTCAGATCGGACTAGGAAGTCCGGAGTTATGTGCCCTTGAACGTCAAAAATGGCAATTTTTGACTTTGTTACCACTCTAGCATCTACAAATATTGACCAATCAAGACAAAACTTTGCCACAATGTTGGTTACTATAAGATCTTGGATGAGTTCGATTTTCAGTGTGATAGGAGCAGAAAGTCTGGAGTTATGTGCCCTTGAATTTGACAAATTTACTGTTTTCGACTTTGTTTACACTGTAGCATCTACATTTATTGACCAATCAAGACAAAACTTGGCCACAATGTTGGTGACCATTATAAAGATCCTTGATGAGTTAAATTTTCAGCTTGATTTGACCAGAAGAACAAGAGTTATTGGCCCTTTTATTTAATGAAATTACCCTTTTCGACTTTATTTTCTCTCTAACAAACACAAATATGGACCAATCAAGACACAACTTGGTCACAATGTTGGTGACCATAAGATCTTATATGTTTTAATTTGTCAGATTGATTTGACTAAAAAAAAAACAGAGTTGTATGCCCTTGACGGTTACAAAATTGCAGTTTTCGACTTTGTTTTCTCTCAAACAGCAATAAATATTAACCAATAAAAAAAACTTGGACATAATGTTGATGAGAATATCTTTATCAGAACAGAGTTATGTGCCCTTGACTATGACAAAATTGTTGTTTTCTTCCACAAGTTTGTTTTTAATGTAACAGCTACAAAAATTTATCATTCAAGATTATGAAAGCAGTTTTCAGCTGGATCATAATCTCCCATCTTAAATTATGTGCTCTTGAACTTGACAACATTGTGACTTTCATTCTATCTAAGGTGCAGGTGAGCGATTAAGGACCATCATGGTCCTCTTGTCTCCAAAAGTATGGGACATACAAAGCTCAAATTTGGTATGCAACTTTCTTTCAATGATATCTACCTGTTCCATGCAATTTGACCTTCCTCAAGGTCATTCCTGAACCCTTAATAACCCTTACTCCATGAAAACTTTTTAGAAAAATGGCCATTTCGGGCGCATTTGTGTTTCACAAATACATCTTGTTTTTAGCTCCACTGGCCTTTCAGGCCAGCGGGCTATTGTCATGGCGGTGTGTCCGTCGTGCGTCAGTGCGTGCGTGCGTGCGTGCGTGCGTCCGTAAACTTTTTCTTTAAAAATCTTCTCCTCAGAAACTACTGGATGGATTTCAACCAAACTTCTCAGGAATGATCCTTGGGTGACCCTTTCTCAGATTCCTTCAAAGAATTTTGATCGAACCAGAATAACCTGAGTTATCTGCCCTTGAATGTCAAAAATAGCTGGTTTTGAGTTTATTTTTGCTCTAAAATCTACAAATATCAACCAATCAAGACAAAACTTGGACAGAATATGTATAAGCATAATATCCTGCCTGGGTGTAATTTTCAGCTTGATCTGAATTTTACATCATGAGTTATGTGCCCTTGAAATTGACAAAATTGCTATTTTCGGCTCTATTTTGACATGTTTTCATTCTAGCAACTACAAATATTGACAAATCTAGACAAAACTTTGACAAAATGTTGGTGACTATAAGATCTTGCCTTGGTGTAATTTTCAGCTTGATCTCAATTTTACATCATGAGTTATGTGCCCTTGAAATTGACAAAATTACCATTTTCGGCTCTATTTTTACTTTGTTTTCACTCTAGCAACTACAGATACTGATTAATCAAGACAAAACTTGTACAGAATATTAGTGACCATAAGATCTTGCCTTGGTATAATTTTCAGCTTGATCTGAATTTTATATCATGAGTCATGTGCCCTTGAAATTGACAAAATTGCCATTTTCGGCTCTATTTTGACTTTGATTTCACTCTAGCATATACAAATATGGACTAATCAAGACAAAACTAGAACGGAATGTTGGTGAGGATAAGATATTGCCTTTGTGTAATTTTCAGCTTGAACCATAAGAAATTCAGGCCTGTGGAGCGACTCAAGACCTTCAGGTCTTTCTAGTTTTGCTTTAATATTTTCTTAGCTACATTTTACTCAAATCACATCTTCATCGATATCCTTGTTGTTCAAGCTTTCTTCTGCCTCAATATTTTCACAAGCTTATTCTATCAGGGACGTCAAAACCAGGGCCGCGTATTACTAACATAGATTTTTTCAAAAACCTTGTAACAACACATCTGATTGAAAGAGAAATAATAACAGTAATTATTTGGCCAATCAGATTTGTTGTTGTTTTAAAAATGTTTGTAAGTTTGTTAGTAAAACGGGCCCCTGGTCTTGTTTGGGAAAGGGTTGAGATCAGAATGCTTGTATGTTTACGCTCATGGCTAATCATTGTGTAACATACTATGCCATGTTAACTACGCTGCCTGCCTTGGTCAGAAGCACCTTAGGTCAGATCAGATGATCACTGTGATCTTAATCATGATTTTACAAAAGACAAAGGTATTATTTCTTAACCCTTTCCCAAACGACAAAAATTTTAGGGTGATCCACTTCAAAAACTGCCATAAATGACAAAATGGAAGGTATTAAAGATAGGATTTGTGTAAAATATGGCATAGAAAATATTGAGACAAAAGGAGAAACTGCTGGTTATCAGCAGTTTCTCCTTTTGTTTCAATGTTTTCCCAAGCATTTCTTATTAGGGACATCAAAACCAGGTCTTCTTTGGTAAAAGGTTAAAACCTTTCCCAAATGGAAAATGTTTATGTTTCTCCCGTTAGAAATGAGCTGCAAACGACAAAATATTTGATGCCAAAAGCAGAAAGTGTTTATTCTATTGCAAAGAAAATATTGATGGAAAAGGAGAATTTCTTCCGTTCTCTCAATGTTTTCCCAAACCATTTCTTCTCTGTTTATGAATTGTTTCAATTTATATTACTTGTTTATTTTCAGTGATTGCCATTTATGATTACCAAGCGGACAAGGAAGATGAGTTGTCGTTTACAGAAAATTCTGTTATTTATGTGTTAAAGAAGAACGATGATGGATGGTTCGAGGGCGTGTTGAACGGAGTTACGGGACTCTTTCCTGGAAATTATGTAGAACCCTGCATGTGAAACAATTAATTGTATTTGGAAGAACAGTTTTATAAGATGGAGCTATACTTATTTGACCCAGCATCAGAACCGAAGATTATTAGTTACTAAGAGCAACAGATAAGAGGGGATAATCATTAATGGCATTCTAAATTGTGAAATCAAAACCCTATGTTGTGGGCACTCATTTGCATTGTTTCAATGAGACTGTTCTAACGAGTACAAATAACATCAGGTTTGATGAAAAATGAATTACATTTTGATAAGCCATTATCCCTTCTTCTGTAGCTTTGGTTACTGGACATCTTCCTGGAAACTATGTCGATCACTGCATGTGAATGGAATATGTTTATCAGGAAAAGCAGCCTTGTATGTAAGAACTAACATGGTGGATAATCATGTGATACAACAATATCAGAAAATCTTCAATAATTTTGTTAATACGGGACAGATTTAAATTCTGTTTGAAGCAGAGAAGGTAGACTAACATCCTGCATTTTATGGATGTGGTGGGTTCTTAAAAAAAATCTGATGACAAAAAAGTTATCGAAGATCAACCAAAATTTTGGTTGATCTTCAATAGCTTTTTTACCAGGGGATTTTTATAAAAGCCCACCACATACAGCTGATTATTAGCATTTTCCTGCCTGCTCTGCTTCAAACCGAATTCCAATTGGTTAAGTAATAACAAAAATATTGATGATTTTCTGAAATTCTGAGTCATGTGATTATCCACGGTGACCAAAGATATACAGTAATCAGAAACAGTAATTATCATGATAAGGGTTATTTCTTTATACACAGGGTTCTCTTCAGAAAAATGGGAAGCTGTAGTGGTCCAGTGCCATTAAATTCTTATTCATAAACCTCAAACATATTGTGTGAATGCAAATGACTATGGTGTGCTGGTAAACATTATTAGATAATGATTAATTAGCTTTTTTTCTTTTCCCAAAATCTTTTACTTATTAGTTTTAGCATAAATTTCCTCAAAAGCACTCTTGGGGACAACTTTGAAGATGTTTTCAGATCTGAAACTTTGAAGGTTTATGGTATAACACTGATTTTACTTGAAGTATAGTGGGCCCCTGTAGCTTTTGGGTTGGGAAAAACACTGCTCATAAATCTAATAATTTGCGGTTCTATTGACTCTTAAATTTTATGAAACAATACCTTGTTTTGATCTTCTGTGTAGAAAAGGTTTTGGGGAACATTGGGAGAAAAACTAAAATAATAATTATTATCAGTTAGGGCAAAAGAAAAACTGGAGATGAAAGCTTTGTTATGTACAAATGATTTAATCATATGAGTGGGATTGGATATCTTCCATACTAGTTTCTTGAATTTTCAATTGTGCAATATCAGTCCTGTACCGTCAATGATATTTTATCTTTGTAGGCAAATAATTATTATGTGTAGGGCCATGTTATAAAAGGATTCTAGCCTCAATGATACAGGCATTTCAGAAAGTCCCTTTCAGTATGATGGGTCACAAATGAAAATTTATCATGTTTATGAAAATAGGCTTCATTATGGAATATTTTCTTTGAAAAGTGTTTGGAAACATTTATGGAAAATTTTATAAATTTTCCACCTTTTCTTTTTTATGCCCCCGATAGGGAGGCATCATAAATTTGACTTGTCCGACAGTCCGTCCGTCTGTCCGTCATTCCGTCCAAAAACTTTAACATTGGCCATAACTTCCTTATTACTTAACATATTCGCTTCATAATTTATCACAACATTCCTTGGTACATTACCTTTCTGTAGGCACATACTTTGGTGACCTTGACCCCTGGATGACCTTGACCTTGAACATAGATTGGCCATAATTTAAAATCAAAGCGGTGTCGGGGGCATTGTCAGCTTACAGTGACAGCTCTTGTTTATGATTAAAGAGCTGTAATGTATTCTTTCTTCTACAGCTCATTATTTTATATTTCTCTAGAGCAGGTCTCAGTTCGTCTAATTTTGATATCAAATATAAAACAAACCTTTTCCAAAATTGGAAATATTTAGACTACCAAATAAGTTTGTTGTACATGAACAGTGGATTTTGATAAAGCTATGGTGTGTGTGCAGTATAGAACTACTCAGAAAATATCTAGTCAAAGGGAGAAAATGCTGGTTATCAGTATGTTCTTCTTTTGGCTCATTTTTTTCTGAGTCCTGATGGAAAATATTGAGGAAGTGGGAGAAATGTTGGTAATCAAAACTTTCTTCTGTTTTGTAAATATTTTCCAAAACTTTTTAATTAGGCGCTTCAAATTATGTGATTGTTATGGGGATAAGCTTTTGGCACCCCTTGGGATGTTATTGCAGAAAGTTTTGAGGAAAAGGAAGAAAATGCTGAAAACCAGCTGCATGTTCTCCTTTGTCTCTAGGGAATTCTTTGCTTAAAACGATAGTTTTGCTAAAATTGATATTTTCTTGTTAAAGTTAACCCTTTCCCAAACGATAAAATATTAGGGGGATCCAATTTGAAAGCTGCTGCAGAGGACAAAATAAATGTTGATAAAGATAAGATTTGTGTGTAATATAGCTCAGAAAATATTGAGGCAAAAGGAGAAACTGCTGATTATCAGCAGTTTCTTCTTTTGTCTCGATGTTTTCCCAAGTCTTTTCTATTTGGGACATCAATACCAGGTCTTGTTTGGGAAAGGGTTAAAACGATATTTTTGCTAAAATTGATTTTTTCTTGTTAAAGTTAAACTTGTTTTGTCGTCTGTAACAGCTATCTTTTGATCCTTTCCCAAAAACAAAAACTGCTTTTGACATAGATTAAGCTTGTGCTGAAAACCAGCAATTACTTCTTTGACTCAATATTTTCGGGGCTATAACGTAGATCTACACAAATTTGAACTTTTTGAAAATTCATTTTGTCTTCTGCAGCATCTTTTAAAAATAGGATTATCCAAATTTCTGCAGTCCTGGAATGGGCTAAGGCCAGTCTAAAATTTATCTCTGATTATGACTTTTACCAGGTTTCTAGATCTGCCTTTGCTAGATTGTTTAGAATGCATGTCTTGCTATACCTTATGTATTTTGTGTTTTGTAATTTTGTTCTTAACTGTATTAAAATATTAAAGAGGAAATATTAAAGATGGGCACTTGCTGCAATTAACAAAAACAAATAGTTACTTATTACTTATGTAAACCATTCATGCTAGATGTTAAGGTGGATCAGCTTTGTGTTACTTTTCACAAAACCCTTGTATGTATAGCATTAACTCTGCCCGGGGAAAACATTGGGGCAAAATAAGAAAATAAGGATTTTCTCCTTTTGATTTTTTCCATGCTATTTTGTACGCAAATCCACTCTTTATTAACATCCATTTTGTCATTTGAAGTGGCCAGTTTAACCCATTACCACACAGTGACACCTTTTGACACCCCACAAGATAAAGGCTAGGGAAAACATTGTTGAAAAAAAAAATAAAGAAATTGCTTGTGACAAGCAATTTCTTCCTTTTCCACAATGTTTTCTAACCTAAAATGGAAAGATTCTTAGAATTTCATCAACTTGAAATTGTTGTCTGCAACACCTTTCAAATTGGAACAGTCCAAAATTTTGTGGTCTGGTAATTGGTTAACTGCCATTTCTGCAGGCATTTTTGTGTTCATGTTGTCTTTCCAATTCATGTTTTTGACAACCCAAGCAGACCCATTTGAAAATGATATAAAAAGTATGAAAAGCTGCACTGTCAATTTCTGCCTAACTATTTCCAAAAAAAGAAAATGCTGATAGCCATTACTTTCTCCTTTTGTGTCACTGTTTTCTGTGATATATCATTCTCTATCAACACCTTGTTGTCTGCATAAGCTTTAAAATTGCACCACTGTAAGATGTTGTTGTGAAAGAAAAGTGATTTTGGCAAAAAAAAGTCCTAGATGAGTAAAGGAGGATTGGATTGAATGGAATTTTACATCCCACTCAACAGATATGGTCATTTCGGAAACATGCCTTATGGAGCTGGGACCTCAGTTTTAAGTCTCATCTGAAAGACTAGTGACAAGTAAGGTGGGGAATCGGACCAGTGACTTCTGCCTTACAAGTCCAGTGCATTGCCCCACTGCGCCAAATCTGCTCCTCTTGAAAAGGAGGCAGATGGAGTATCTTTCTACCACAGACACCACACTAGTAGGCCTAGAAGGGGTGTCATTTGACGTGTGTACTTTAACCCTTTCACAAACAAGACCTTAGGACTGCGTTCTTTAGAGCGAGATTTCTTAAGATGTTTAGGATGAAGCGTTCTTCTGAGCAAGATTTTTAAGACGATCACAGGGAGCCGCCATTGCTCTGCACTTCTTTCGGAATACCTCGGTAAATTCTGTAGAATCTATATGGGACAGAATTGACCAAGTTGTTCCGAATGCTCAACGATTCATAAACCGCTGAGTTCCGAATGTTCCATACTTCATACAAATGACGTCCTCATGATGTCATTTGTATGAAGTATGGAACATTCGTAACACCTCGCTTATAATCTCGGTCTTAAAAACGCCTTATCAAAAACATCTTAAGAGATCTTAAAAAATCTCGCTCTAAAGAACGCGTCTCCTCGTTTTGATGTGCCTAAAAGAAGGGGCTTGGGAAAACATTGAGGCAAAAGAAGAAACATTTTCTTCTTTTGCCTCAATAGTTTCTGTTTTAAATTATATGAATAAATCCTTTCTTTATCAACAACCTTTATGTCGTCTGCAGGACCTTTTAAATTGCAACAGTGCAGATTTTTGCTGTTCTACACAGCCACATTCATCAAATTAACCCTTTCCCAAACAAGACCTGGTTTTGATGTCCCTAATTGAATAGGCTATGGAAAACATTGAGGCAAAAGAAGAAACTGCTGATAACCAGCAGTTTCTCCTTTTGTCTCATTGTTTTCTTTTCTATATCATACATAAATTTAATTATATTTTACATCAATTTTGCTGTTTTCATCAGCTTTTGAATTGGACCAAGAATTAGTCGTTCGGGAAAGGGTTAAAGAATCTATGGACTTGTTTACGCTAGGTGAGCATTGAATGTCTCAAGTCTCAGAGCAGACATTATGCAGCAGGGTAAGGAGTTCCAGTCCCTGATGGTGGGAAAAAGGACCCTGTCCTGACCCCGGTTTCTCGAAAAAACTTAAAGGAGAACCTTAAAAAATTTACGATTTCGCAGTTCATCCTTATAAATCGCTCGGAAATGGTTTAAAAACATTACAAGCAAAGTTATTACGTTAAGGAAAGCATTAACCCATTGCAAACTAACAGCCAAATTATCGATTTTTTTCAATACACAAAATTCGCCGCATCAATTACTTCCCTTGGATTCTGTATCCTTGGATACGAAATAGTCGAACCTGTCTACATTGACAACTGCGTCATTTATCGATAATCGAGTGATCTGATATTAACCCTTTCCCATACAGTGACGCTTTTTGACGCACCTCAAGCAAAATCCAAGGGAAAATATTGTGGAAAATGAAGAAATTGCATGCAGCAAGCAATTTCTTCATTTTTTTACAATGATTTCCAACACAAAATTGAAAGATTTCTAAACTTTCATGGGCTTGTAATTGTCTTCTTCGACACTTTCAAATTGGAACAGTCCAAAATTTTGCCGTCCGGTAATGGGTTAAGGTTTATGGAATATCGCTTCAAAATCCTGTTGTGTGTAGCTTACCATTGCAATGTTAACTTAGTAACCCATAAAACATTGTAGGCCTAATATATATTTGCTTTTCCGAGGAAATCAAATTGAAAACGAAAGTGGATTCTGAGATTGAACCAGGACCGAACAACTTCTTCTTAATTTGTACCGTCATGTCATTCAAAGATTATGCAAAATTTGATGACAAACAAATCTTTATCCAAACGCCGTGCTAATACATAATTATCAAGATTGCGTGTTCATTAGTGCTGCTCCTAAAATGCGATATTCTCTGCCGTTCGAAACAGGCATTGTTCAATTCACAGGGTTTCATCCTACCCATTACCAAGGCAAACGCTAAGAATTTAGACTGGTCTAAATTCAAAAATGTTGCAGACGAAAATAGCAAGTTTATGGAATTTATTTTTTGTCTCTTTGGGTAGAAAACATTGTATGGAAGGAAGAAATTGTCTGTCTAAATCAGTTTCTACTTTTACTATAATGTTTGCCGAAGCCATTATCGCGTGAGAGTTAAAAAAGTGAAGTGAAAAAGAAATACAATCTATGTGTGTTGGTTTTCTCAAAACAGAAAAGGCTTGGTAAAAACATTGAGACAAAATATTAATATGCTGATAATCGACGTGATCACCTTTTGTTTCAATATTTTCCGCGACATATAGAGAATCCCTCTTTTATCAGCATCCCTTTGTTATCTGTAGCGGCCGTTAAAATTGAACTCTAATTTTGTGCTATTTGGGAAAGAGTTGAGAGTGCATAAAGATCGTTATGAGCATTTATTGAACAGTTTTGATATAATACTGTATCAATATGAGTTGCAGGCGATTAAATTAAGATTGGGCATTTTTTTTAATTATCATGAGATATCAAAGTATTGCTAAAAGGAGAAAATGGTGACCTCAGCATTTAATCCTTTTCTCTCTTATTTATTTATTTATTGTTTCCTTGTGTCATCGAAAATAAAAGGATCATTTTTGAAAATTGATTTCAATCGAAAATAGCGTTAATAGTTTTTTTCTTTTCATACAATAATAGGAAATAAATACGTTATTACATAATGAGCTGACTAATTACACAAACCATAACGGGTGTAAGATACAGGTCAATAAACACGGGTGTCAAAGATGTCATAAAACACATGTTTATTCGCTCCCTTTACTCAGTACAGCAATTAATGGAAGCAGTTTTCAAAAATGCCCTTTTCTAAAACATATGATCTGGTGAAAACCAGGAAAAAAACGATCATAGTTTTCCTTTTTTAATTCAACAATCCGAATCTCCTCGCTATATTGCAAATAAATTCTCTCTTTATCAATATCAAATTGGTCTTCTGTAGCTTCGGAATTGGAAACCTCTAAAACATCGTAGTTTGGGAAAGGATTAACCCATTTCCAACGGCAAAAATACTCTGGTTTCGTCTGTAATCAAAGTAGTTGCAGACAACAAGCATGTTTAATTTTACGATTTTCATTTTTCATCAATATTTCTTGTGAAAGATTGCACAAAAACCCTATTCTTATGAACACCAATATTGACGGAGAAAATCTTAATATTCGCCTTTTTCATTAATTTTTCATTGCGCATATTCCTTTATTCATTCAATAAATAAACATTTTAATTTACGTCTATAACATACTAGATCTATATATGTCCCCATTCGTTCCTTCACTTTTCAAAAAATATATATATATAATTTCGTGTTTGTCCACCGTTTACTCTAGTACGATCACTTCATTACGAGATAGTAGATGAAAACGGCGTAAAACCCCAATAAATCAAACTTATTTACAAGAATAATACAAACTGTCAAATATATATTATGTTTATTTTCTTTACCGAAATGATTAAGCCGTACATAAAAGCCTAATAAATACATACTGTCGATTTCTTCGCCGTTTATATCGCTGAAATTCAGTGTCATATTCTACTTCGAAAATGACGTCACTTGTCACGTGACCGATCAAGTGCCCAGGTAATATGAATATGATAAATGACCAAAGGGAAGTAATTTGAAAGGGAGAGGAAGTAATTTGCAAGGGAGATAATTTTTCGCACAAATTTTGATACGGAAAATTAAAATCTTGAATATTTTTTTTTTCATTCATAATTTGAAAAATGTTTTCACTAAAATGATTCATTGAATGATGTTGTTTTGTATAAAAGAAGAATCAGACGCCTATACTATTTCCCTTTAAGTATAATCTCGTGCTCAAATCTGAGCACTGTGCTCAAATCTGAGCACCGTGCTCAAATCGCACGAAATCCATGTGAACTTCAATCGAATACCATTCAACGCTGGAGAGTATCCCTTTGAAGTTGAGCATGTTCTCATGAGAATATACTTAAATTTTTTCGAGATACCGGGGCCTGATGGTTGTCCTACAGGATGTTAATTTTATGCATCAGCGTAAAGAGTTAGGCAATATAGATCTATAGATAGATTTAGGCAAAAAGCGGAAAAGCTCATATCAACATTTTCTCCTTTTGCCTCAATGTTTCCATACAGGTCCTGCTTTTTAAGTCGCTGAGCGCTCGCGCTGCGACTTATTGGTGCCGTACGAGTTTTCTGGACAGGTCAAATAAGGTCAAAGACGGACCTCTTAACTTCTTCTGTATTTCTGTTTTGAGACAAAGTAGATCTCTGATTTCTTGTCCACACTTTGATTTAATATAGAAATTCGACTTTCTACAATTTCTAAACTGACATGCCAAATAATCATTGTTGAACGAGGAAATTGTACGTTTTATGTAGAACTACTTTTTTGGCGGAGAAAATTTATCGCGCGCAATAATTCCGTTTTCTGAGGTATATTGGTCTAAGGGAAATAACCAGGTTTAAATTAGACAGTTTTCATGAAAGAGTTACTTCCCTTAGATAGTCAATATTCATTACTGTATATCTTCGGCTATAAGTCAAGGAAAAAAACTATTCAGAATGTGGGGGAAATAGACATCGACTTTATGACTCGGCGACAATAAACATACGACAACGACGGAATACTCATTTGCTCGATTCTTTTTATAATAATAAATTCCATTCTAACAAGGTGTCTTGCTTGATATGCATCGTTCTGCCATTACAAGCGTGTAATCTCGCAATCAATATGCCCTAAATTAACACACGACATAATTGTACACAACAAGCAGTCGTCACTTTTCTTCGAAAACCTCGTAACTATGTTGTAAGTAGGATCGGGATTCGCGTCAAGGCCCTTCAACTCGACAAGGACCAAAATACAAAATCCAGGGCGAGTTCAAAGCTTCTTCTGGGTAGTGTTGCAGGTTCATGAATATTTTAGTCAATACCGGGAAGACCAGAAAAAAAAAATATTACACACCTGGCCAGCTTATCAATGGGAAAACCTACGGGACCACATCAAAGAAACGAGACTTAAGGGGGAATGCTCCAGTTTTTCGGAACACTCGGTCTTTACTGTAGTAAATTGAATGTTTCGTACCAATATGTTTCGCTACCATATTTTCATTAATATAATACATCATTAAAATTTACCATTTTCGACAGTAAAAGTGTATTTATTATGCGAAACTTATTTCCTCGAGATAGAAATCAATTATTCAGAGCAAGACAGTCGTAAGTTTGTATGCAGTTACCACTGTTTTGCGTCATTTTATTCATGTGTAGCTGATTAAAATTGCTATAATTCAATAATAAGTGCGCTGACCTATGCATTTTCTTTTTAAATTATTACCAGGACATGTTGCTTAATACGATGAAAGAGTTTTATCAAATTCTATTATGTAGAACTTGAAATATTTCCAAAAATATGCAAATTTTGACATAAAACACTCCAGCTTCGTTGATTTAACCGAACACGTGAGCATGCTGTTTTATACATTTACGCATTTATGGTAGCACATATTTTGGGTTTTCTGTTCTTATTAAATGTAAGACGTTGCTTTAAATCCGTTTTCGGGACTAAACTATGAATATACAGCATTTTATTAGCATTTTAGTGGCCTTTGACAGGTGCAAGAAATTGCGCATTTTTTCGACGTAGGGGTATATGATACAAAGGCCTATAAAATTCAAACAAGATCGCTGACCATCCATTTTTATTTTATTTTTCAGTTGGTAATAACATGTAATTTCAACATACAAAATATAAATAAATTCTATTATTGGGAAAAAAATTAGGAAACTGGAGCATTCCCCATTAACTACTCGGCTGGTTCCGTGATGTTGACGATCCCGAAATATGCAAGATGTGCATATCCGACGATTACTTTAAACAAAGGGTTTTACGTCGCCGGATTTACGGAAATAAAATTGTTGATTTGCAGGGTTGAATCTCGCGACCGGTAGGCGATCATAGACGGCACAAAAGCAGCTTTGCAAGTCACGGGCATTTTGTATGATACGGTTTCCCCGAAAGATCGCAGCTAAAACCTTACCTTCGTTTCAGATCAGAATAAATATTTCAGCCCACACGTTTTGATTTTTGTGTATGTATGGATAATCGTTAGCCCCAAAGTGTAATTCATGGATATTTACATTCATGTTCAATTTTCGTCATTTTGTTTACCCCAAAACAGAAATATTTTTTAGACTGCTCCATTTTGAAAGCTGTTGCATGCATACGACATAACTTCTTAAAAAAGATTGAATTACATCATGGAAAGTATCTCGGGTGAACGGAGAAATGGCTAGTTATCGACAATTTCTTCTTTTCAATGTTTTCCAATCTTTTTGTTCCCATGATTGTCGTCGGAATCAAGTCTTGTTTGTGAAAGGATTTAAGAGAGAGGTTATATAGACGAAGGTCGGCAAGTATTACTCTCCAAAGCCGATGTCTATTGATTAGATCATCAAAATACATTACTAATTACATATCATTTCATAAGAGGTAATGTACTGTACTTTGTTTTAACCCTTTCCCAAACAAGACCTGGTTTTGACGTCCCTAATAGAAAATGTTTGGGAAAACATTGAGACAAAAGAAGAAACTGCTGATAACCAGCAGTTTCTCCTTTTGTCTCAATATTTTCTGAGCCATATTTTACACAAATCCTATCTTTAATAACATCCATTTTGTCATTTGTGGCAGTTTTTGAAGAGAATCACCCTAAAATTTTGTCGTTTGGGAAAGGGTTAAGAGAGTAGCAAGTATAAGCACGAGTCATGTAGATCTACATCTGCAAGAAATTTTCTTTTCACTAAATACACTGAAATAGTCTACCCTTTGAATTTCGTTCTTCTTTTGAAAACTCTTTATGAAGTTAAACTGTCTCTTAAATCTATCTACTCTAAAATTTAAAAATGTAGAGGTCAACACTCTAATAAATATTCACTAAAATGTGACCGATTAAGGGAGAGACTCGGGGTAAAGCTTCTTTTCTAACGATTGCCCTTTAAGTTCTAGATCTTTTATGAAGCAATGCTTGTAAAATTTATAGGCCTACAGATTGGTTGAAAAAGAGAATTGTCCCCGCCCATTCATTGACTTACTAGTTGATTGACACGCTTCTCAGATGAATAAGCACGTGATACAGTCGGATCCATTTTGTTAAAAAAAAACAATATGACGTCTTGATGACGTAGCGTCTACTCAATCTGGGCTGGAATAGTGACTTCAAAAACACCGCCAACACCTGCTCAGTTATTTCGGAAACTGTTTCAAAATATGTTAGTTGGATTATTACCGGTGATTTTTTGGTTTGGATAGTAGACTAACAGGTATCATTTTCTTCGTATCATCATGACATTATCGCTTGCCGACCAAAAACAAAATAACCTTCTAAACCTAGATGTATAATTTTCTACTTTACATCATAAAATCTGCATGAATTACCATTTAAATTAATTTGTCGAGCGTCCGTCGATTCAGTCGACGTTTCTGCGATTAAATTTCTTATCATTAATCACCGAATAATCAACGTGAAATAAAACAGTTTTTGTGAAGAGAGGGGAAGTTAATTCGTGAATAAACCATTATTGGAGGCTCAAATTATCGATTAATCACGACTTTAGGCTTGCCGCAATAAACAGTTCTAGAGATTATTCATTTCTGTGACTGTAAAATATTGCGTACCTAAATGATATCAATCTTGAGAAATATCACGGTCACCATTGCATACTAGAACGTATAAGTTCTTATTTCGAAATTGAAAAAAAAAATGATGTAAAAAAGTGCATCATATTGAGTTATAATTTGAAACTGAGTGATAAATGATTTGGAAAACTTGCATCAAAAGATGGTAGAATTTATAGTGTCACGAACGCCTTCCTGAGGGTTGAAAACGCTATTTCTCAAGAGCTCCCGGGTGGCTCTGGCCCCGTGGACCCCTGGCCAGGGCGTTTCCATAGACCCATCGGGGGCCCTGTGGTCCATGGCCCCCCAGCTGTAAAATTCAGTATTTTGAAAGTATCTAACTTTCACCCAGGGTCGATGTTTTAAATGAAATAGTTTGATTTTGAGGGGTTTTAGTTAAGTGAGGAATGCGTTATGAAGTATAGATCTATTTTATTCAATGAATTTCTGTGACATCTTCTGAAATTGGGAAATCTAAATAGAACAAAATGGGTAAATATTTCATTTAAAACATCGTTCTTACCCAGAATTTAGTTTAGTATCAATTCCAGTCAATTTACGGGACATGCAGCCAAAACATCACAACTACAGATTAAAGGGGGACCTGCTAGGCTGTCGAAAATGCAAATGGCACAAAAATTACAAACCAGATATAAACGTATGAAATTACAAACCTGAAGGGGTCCATTGTTAGCACTCATTGAGCTTTATCAAGTATAAAAATCCAAGTCAATGAATAACGTGCAGATCCGCATTTTATTGTCCTTGGTTTTTGTTTTTAAACGGTTACACATGCCCAACCTTCAAAAGGCAATTACGTCAGAGGTACGTCATCGGTGCTCAGCGAGATTCAACACACCGTACAACCGGCTGCGTCGTCAACGAAGACAGATTCGGCATCTGATGTCAGGTGCATGGTAGGTCAAATTAATTTACTTTTATGAATAAACAAAAGGATCTTTGGTATTCTATAGTTGATAAATACGTGTATAAATGTTCAGTGCTAACTGCTTCTACAAAATAAACCTTTCCACGCATCCCTCGCAAATAAGGTCACAGTCATCGACGCAGCCGGTTGTACAGTGTGTTAATACTGCTGGGGATGTGTCTCGTTGACCTTGACCTTGTCTCGTTTCGAAGTAAAAATAGAATCTGTAAACACGCTTGTAAAGGATTGATCTATAGCAAAGGAAAGATGGATATTCGCCGTGATTGAGGTTTTTATGCATTGCAAATTGTTTTTCCATGTACAAATATGAGTTCCCGAATAGTTCAGAAGCATAAAAACGTAGCATGGGCCCCTTTCAGAAATCTGTAGTTACGATGTTTTCACTCCCAATCACTAAACACCCCAAAATTACCTAGAAATTGGACCAATCTAACATTTTGAAAATAGATCTAGCTTCCACTGCTTTTCATATGTAGCATTCATTTTAACGATATAATTATCTATGGATTTGCTGTAGCCTATGGTATTATGAATTTGTATATATAGATATGGGTGAAAAATAAAGCTGTGTTTCTCTGTAAATATTCTATAACTTGTTTTTGTCTTTCATTTTATTATTGGTTTTTTTTTTTTTTTTTTTTTTTTTTTTTTTTTTTTTTCAATTTGTTTCTAAAGAATGTGATCTAATCACGAGTTCGGTCATCGTTTATAAACTTTATCGTCATTTTGACAAGATATATTTTGCGTACTTAAAATGGAGATCTAGGTCTTGTTTACATTGCATAAAACTTCATAGGTAAGAATTGATACTCTGTCAATCATATTTTTGGGTTTTTGCCCTTTGTTGATTTTCATATTTAATTGTTTGTCAAGAGCATTACTAAAAATTATGCGAGGTAGATTCGTGCAACTTCATAGGTGGATGGTGTCATTATGTAGAAGTGTATTGTACAAAAATATAACTCTGCTGATAATGTTCGTGGAGTTATTGCCAATTTTCCCTTTTCATTCTTGATGTAAATTAATACTACAATTGCACTACTTCAATTGTTAAAGGTTTACCCTTGTGGGGGCATACATACATTTCATTCAATACTTCAAAGCATTCTCTGATAGGATCATGAAAAGCAAATCTTGTTTTACAAATAATTCTGTTGTAGCGACTTTCAGGCCCTTCAGGGCTTTGATTCTAAATAGGGACGTCAAAATCGTGCCTTATTTGGGAAGTGGTTAGTAGGCTATTCTGTCAAAGGGGAGTCCAGAAATCATTGATAGGTCACTTAGACCCACAGGACTAATATCTTTTCCTTTCTCTCGATATTTCAATTAGGCTAATGTTTTCTCATTTTTCGTCTGCAACTAATAGATCTAATATTGAACTACGATAAACGCTAAAAAATATCGACTTTTAGTGAAGGATTAATCGAACAAAAAATTCCACAATAAAAATTCTGCCATTTTGTACCAACCAAACGAGCCAGTGTCAAATCGATACAAACAAACCCAAAATCTCTTTTCTGATGCTACCCAGACCATGATGTGAAAAAGAAGTTAGTTAAGGTATGTTAAGGCACATGCAGTAATAAAGGGTTTGAGCTTTACGTCATTCCCAAGGCCAATATCTGGAAAATACTTTTTTCAAAAGTATCCATATATTCGGATAAAGCGTATTCGGATATTTTCATTATTTACAAACTATTCCATGTTGCACTAGAAACATTGGAAGGCAGCAGTGATTTTTACTTATTTTGAGGATAAACCATATCAATAAACAAGTCTAAATATTGAGTTTATAATTAGAGATTTAAAGTAACCGGTGGGTTCTAGTTTGGGGGTAGGGTAAATACCTGAACTATAATGTGGTTATAGGCTGTAATTGTCCTTGGTTGTCTCCAGTATTGCATCCACACATGTTGTCTGTTGGCCGACCTCCAGGAGACTACCCAGTACACAGGTGGCACATGCTATATGTACTGCCTCACTTTGACCTCATATGTCACAGTTCGTGACCTCTCAACTTGCTGGTTCCACGCGTCACAACATTCCCCCCGACTTTCTCTAAATGGAATAAGTTCCATCCTAAAAAAACTTGCATCTGGGAGGATAGCTTCTCTGTCAAAGTGATCTATAGTTTTACCTGAGTACTGCATGTATGACTAAAAGCCAATACAATGCTTGGGCTAAAAGCCACTGTAATGCCTGATGTCTGCACAAAGCTAAAAGCCTTAAGATGCTTTATTCATTCGGCTAAAAGCCAGAAAGAACTTACCAGACATTAATGTCCTAGTCGGCTTGTAAGGTGCTTCTGCTAGGTATCGATATTATTCAGAGACTAAAAGCCATTCTGATGATTCATTGGTTATTATGGACATATTAAACTCATTAGATTGATTTAAATGAACAATCCTCTATAGGCAACTATTAACTTGCAAAAAACTCCCATAAAAACTAAACTTACTTAACATACTTCAGTGGTTCCTTTTGCTTATCTCAATGATCTGTCATCTAACTTACGGACTATTGAAAACGCTGACAGACATATTGTCCAGCCACAACTCGTCCACAGAGCCACAAGGATTTTTTGTCCTTGAGGTGCAACCGCCTTCTATGACCCGAGTCCCTAACGGTGTTAATCTTAACATGGAATGAGGCGCTACCCCCAAACCAAGTACACCGGCCGACCACACAGTCCCCCAACCCCTTCCTTGACAGATTTGTCAGCTGTAACTTGACCATAGAGCTTTTCTAAAGTCAGTAACTAAAAGTTAACCCCCTCATGGAATGAGGTGCTACCCCCAAACCATGTACCCTAGCTGACTCCTAAATTTTTAAACCACACTGACCCTTTAGCACTATACACTCTTAATGTTTTGAAACCAGGCATCAAGTGTTCTTACGGACCTACAACACAGTATAGCCTGTTACCCCTCCAAAAACCTAACCCAATAGTATAGAGCTATACCAAAACTTTACTTTCTGAACTGTCCCTGAAATTACTGTCCTTTGAGTATGAATGTAATAGTTTCTTTGCCTTACACGACTAAAAGCCATGGTCCTACATTCTATGTCCTTATTGCACCTTACTGGAAACTTCTCCATGCCACTGTAAATCATGCTTATTGACCAACATTACCTGTATCTAGGGCTAATTGTATATAGGTTGTATTATCTGATCATTTTGTTAGACTAAAAGCCATAACTGATCTTCCTATGTCTGTCCAGCTAAAAGCTAAGACAGATCTTACCAATCACGTTTAACCCACATAACTTTATCTTTCTCATACAGACTTAGATCTACTTTACTACAAATGTTTTCAACCTCAGAATACCACATCTGTTTAACTTTGCACTAACCAATTTTGGGTTTCATCCACTGTAAATCTGCCATTTTCCCCCCAACTCTCAAAATGAAAAGAATGAAACAAGTGCACAAATATTTCCTTCATTTCAACCAAGATGTAGGGAAAATGGTCTGTAACATACCCGAGGTACCAATTTGGGAAATGTTACCAAGTAAACTTTCCAGGTTGCATTAACTTACAGTAAGCCTTGAAATCTTCAACCTTGGTTAAATCATGATTTAATTGCTTTGCTATACAACATGCATTTTTATGAGCCCTTTTTAATGTAAAAGATTATTAAGTTCTTTTGCGTTTAAACAGGTAATGTTTTATTGCGTTGACCTCATGAATACTAGGGATGCACTGCGTACAATTTTTTGTCAATGTTCCGTTCTGAAAGCGTAATCATCCCTTACTAATTGCAGCATTTTGATTCATATGATAAATTTTACATATTGTTCAAAGCATTTGGTATTCTTGATTGAGAATGATGTTGTACCAAATGACGGCTTTAGCCTCTGTTTTTTTTTCACTTGCTTTAAAATTTCCATTTATTTTGCTGCTTCAACTTAAGTCTAAAAGACTGAAACTAAATATTGTATTCTTATGTGTGCTTAGTCTAAAAGACTTAACACTGGTTCTTCCTGGTGCGCATGATCCCAAGGACTAGGATGTTCACGTTTGGTCCGTCTAAAGACAAGACAGAATCACCCTGTGGCATGGAGTTTATTACCTTGTTCAATCTAAAAGACTGACAAGGGTCCGGGTCTATACATAGCCTAAAAGACCATGTATTTCCAAAGTGAGATTAGTTCAAGAGCAATGACTGCTAGAAATGTTGTTTAAAAGTTATTTAACTGACAGATCATTTTTTAGAATGGCCAACAGCCTGAGTCAAATTTGCTAGATCTAAATGTGATATGGATGCTTATTTTGAAATGCTAAATTTTAACTTTAATCCTAAAAAACTCTAATTCATTCCCCTCTTCCCTGAATTTCAAGAGAGAGTAAACATTCAAGTGATTAACTAAAATCTTTTCATGATACTAAATTTAAGCACAATCAATCTCAACTGTCAAGTCATACCTTAGTCATGCTCTTGAGAGCTTAAAAAGCTCTTGACAAACAAACTTGTCCATGCAGTTTGTATTAGAAAGGACTAAAAGCCACTTCCCTGTCTTTTGAACAATTACTTTGAGGTTTCAGAATAAAATCCGTGAAACTTCGACTGGCTGGAAGCAATTAAAAATTACCTCTTTGGTCCTAAACCACATTATCTACTGCATTACCCTCCCCAAACTAGATTCGTAAATCTTAAGTCACGAAATCTGACATTTCTGCATGCCTTGCAAAATGGACTAGTACACTTTAAACCGGACCTAATACCCATAAACTCTGAGACAATTTGAGTATAAAAAAGAAATATCCAATATTTCACTTAGCAGTAAAAGGACAAGTCGGTGGGGTATGTACTCAATGACCTAGAACTGACACTCAAATTAACAAAAAAACACTGGCAGAGTTCGAGCCAATTTAATTCTGAACTCTCAAATAAATTGAACAGTTTCCTGACAGAATTAAATCCAGTTTGACCATGAAATAAAAAAACAGAAAATACAAAAAAACAACTGACAGTTATTCTGGACCAGCAGAATTAACTGAACTGACAGAGTACTATACTCTGGACTTAACAAAAAGCACAAAGGGGAACACCCAGGAAACATTTCCTTTGACTTTAAGATGAAAAACTGGCATGGTCAAAAAGAGACTCAAAACGGATAAGTCCGTTTTAAGGGGGGGTGCTCACTGGGTATGTAACCACTAGCCATAGACAAACTGTCATAGTCGGGTCCAAAACTATGTCATGCCTAACAATTTCTTTCCAAATCTATCCTGAAAAGTGCCTAAGCCCAAAGTGAAATCAAATAGTGAATAGCGGAATATTCGACTCGTAGCTGACAAGGTTAAAGGTGGGTGGGGTGTTGTCCTTCAAAGACCATGTGCTTAGAACATTTGACCTTGCATGTCCGAAAGCCTGAATTTAATTCTGAACTGACAATGCAAAATTGACAGACAAACTGGCAGAATTAAATAACTGGCAGGGCAAAATTAATTTGACCTGAAACTAACAGAGTGAAACTCTGAACTGACAAAGTAAAAAGTTAATTTTACTAAGAAACTGACAAAGTAAAAAAATAATTTTACTAAGAAACTGACAAGGACACAAATGACCTTGAACTGGCAGCAAAACTGAATTAACAGAATTTACTGAAACTGACATGAAAGCAAAAACAAATTCTCCTTTCAAGATGCTGAATAAAACTAACAAACAATGCAAATATGGGTTCTTTTAAATTATCCTCGTCGCCAATAAAGTAACCGGTGGGTTCTAGTTTGGGGGTAGGGTAAATACCTGAACTATAATGTGGTTATAGGCTGTAATTGTCCTTGGTTGTCTCCAGTATTGCATCCACACATGTTGTCTGTTGGCCGACCTCCAGGAGACTACCCAGTACACAGGTGGCACATGGTATATGTACTGCCTCACTTTGACCTCATATGTCACAGTTCGTGACCTCTCAACTTGCTGGTTCCACGCGTCACAACAGATTGATACAATTCCAATGAGTAGCATGAACCATGAAAAATTTCAAATACTTGCTAGAACATTGAAACTTGGCAGGAATCTTATTTCAAATAAAACAAGTAAAATAAACTTTATTCCAATGCAATATCTTCAATAACTGATTTTTTATGATTTTTAGCTCCACTGGCCGAAGGCCAGCGAGCTATTGTCATGGCGTTGTGTCCGTCGTGCGTGCGTGCGTCCGTCCGTCCGTGCGTCCGTCCGTCCGTCCGTTAACTTTTTCTTTAAAAATCTTCTTCTCAGAAACTACTGGACCAATTTTAATTAAATTTCACAGAAATGTTCCTTGCATAGCCCTCTTTCAAATTCCTTCAAAGAATTCAATTCCATTGAAAACTCTGGTTGCTATGGTAACAAATACGAATTTTTAGAAAAAACTTAAAAAATCTTCTTCTCCCAAACAACTTATCAGATTTCTTTGAAATTTGACAGGCATGTTCCTTTGGTGACCCTTTTTCAGATTCCTTGAAGAAATTTTGATAATTCGAAAAACATGGCCGCTGTGGGCGGGGCTTATTTTCCATATATGGCGCATAGTGTAATTTTAAAAAATCTTCTTCTCAAAAACTACTGGACCAATTTTAATTAAATTTCACAGAAATGTTCCTTGCATAGCCCTCTTTCAAATTCCTTCAAAGAATTCAATTCCATTGAAAACTCTGGTTGCTATGGTAACAAATACGAATTTTTAGAAAAAACTTAAAAAATCTTCTTCTCCCAAACAACTTATCAGATTTCTTTGAAATTTGACAGGCATGTTCCTTTGGTGACCCTTTTTCAGATTCCTTGAAGAAATTTTGATAATTCGAAAAACATGGCCACTGTGGGCGGGGCTTATTTTCCATTATTCGGCCAGTGAGCTATTGTCATGGCGTTGTGTCCGTCGTGCGTGCGTGCGTCCGTCCGTCCGTGCGTTCAACTTTTAGCTCACGTGAAGACAAAGTACTCAAGGTGAGCTATTGTAATCGGTGAATGTCCGTTGTCCGTCTGTCTGTTGTCTATCGTCCAACAATTGCTTTAAAAGTCTTTTCCTAAATCACAAGGCCAAACGACCTGAAACTTTGCAGGGATCTTCTTTGGGTTAAGCTCTACCAAAGTTTTAAAAGGAATTTTATTCCTTTTGAAAACACAGGAAAAGGGGCCTTATTTACATTTTCACTGTTTCACTCTAGTGGCCACAAATTTGGCTCAATCCTATTGAAACTTGGTCATAATTAAACTGGTCAAAATAATTGTTTAAGCATACAGAGATCTTAATGACATTTCCAATGTTTATATACTGAAGGCCACAAATTCAGCTCAATCTGAAAAAACAACTGGTCAAAATAATTGTTTCAGCATACAGAATGAACCTTTTTGAACATGGAAAGGTTTTGTGTTAAAACATGGGAAAAGGGGTCTTTATGACATTTTCTTACACTGAATTTGATTGAGTCAAAGTGTTTGTCACTTAAAAAGAGAAGCTTGTCTTGAATTGGGCAGATCTAGACTAAGAAAGGGGGTCTTAATGATTTTTCTGTTTACATTCTGGTTTATGAAGAAATAAAGAAGGAAGTAACACTCAGGTGAGAGACAGGACCATCATGGTCCTCTTGTTTTAAAAAAAATGGTTGTGGCAGGGTAGGGCTTATCAGACTTAAAAAAGTCGTACAGAAATTCTTCAAAAATCAATTATGGGGCCAATTTAAACCAAGTATAGCAAAATGCTCATTGAGTTACTCTTTTCAAACACTTTGTTGTAAATTTTTGACAGGTTAATAAATGTTGATGAGGCAAGGAGGGGCTTAAAATATTAAGCATATTAATGCTTGTAATGTATCATTCTGATGTTTCAAAATTTAATTGTAAAAGTTAAATCTTGGTTATAAAAATCAAACTGGAACAGCACATGATATTCAATATTTAAGATGTCACTACATGCAATATGATTGAATACTAATGTGACTTCATTGCATTCATTGGAAATTATGAAACTTTATTAACAATAATTTGATACGACTTATATATTTGTTCACAACAAAATTTATATCATACACAATCAAATACAGGAAGAACTCAGGTGAGCGATATCAGTGCCTTTCAGGCACTCTTGTTAAAATTTGTTTTCAAATTTTTGATTCGTCAAAAATGTGGGCGTGGCAGGGCGGTGCTTATCAGACTTAAAGAAATCATGAAAAAAATCTTTAAAAATCAACCATTGATCAAATTTAAACCAAATCTGGCAGATCTGTTTCTTGAGTGACTGTTTTCAATGTGTGTTTATGAATTTTTTGATTTGTCAAAAAATGTAGGCGCTGCAGGGCGGGGCTTATCAGACTTGGAGAAGTTATTAAACGAATCCTTGAAAATTTTCTTCTCCTTAACTGTTAGACAAATTGTATCAAATTATCCAGGAATGTTCCTTGGGTACCCGTTTTTATTTATTTTTTTACAAATTTGTGATTGGTTGAAAATATGGGCATGGCAGGATGTTTATACGACTAGGAGAAATGACAGGAAAATTCTTTAAAAATCAACTGTTGGGCCAATTTGAACCAGGGATGTTGCTTGAGTGACTCTTTTTAACAATAATATTGTTTGTGAATTTTTGATTTGTTAAAAAATTTGAGTGTGGCAGGGTAGGGCTTATCAGACTTCAAAAAATCATAAAGAAATTCTTCAAAAATCAACCATGGGGCCAATTTAAACCAAGAGAACAAAATGCTTATTGAGTTACTCTTTTCAAACACTTGGTTATAAATTTTTGATAGGATAATAAATGTTGATGAGGCAAGGAGGGGCTTATCATATTAAGCGTATTAATGCCTGTAATGTAGCATTCTGATGTTTCAAAATTGTAAATTGTTAATTGTAAAAGTTTAATCCTGATTATCAAACTGGAACAGCACATGATATTCAATTTTAAAGATGTATGCAAATGCTACTACATGCAATATGATTGAATACTAATGTGACTTCATTGTCTTCATTGGAAATTATGAAACTTAATTTACAATAGCTTGATACGACATACATATTTGTTTACAAAAAAAATTATATTGTACACCATCAAATACAGGAAAAACTCAGGTGAGCGATATCAGTGCCTTTCAGGCACTCTTGTTATACATTTGTCAAAAAATGTGGCTGTGGCAGGGAGAAAGGGGCTTATCAGACTTAAAGAAATCATAAGAAAATTCTTTAAAAATCAACCATAAGGCCAATTTGAACCAGACTTTGCAAGAATGTTCTTTGAGTCTCTCTTCAAAATTTATTCACAAATATCAAGATTTGGCTGCCGCTGTGTAAGGCTTACAAGAAATCATGGGATAATTCTTCCACTTTAACCAGTGGAGCGATTCAGGCCCTCCTGGGCCTCTTGTTTTAAAAAAGGGGGTATGGCTCACCAATCACTGAATTTGGTGCTCACTTTCTGACACGATTAATAAAATGTATTTATCTGATGTATATCAGAAGCTAGCCTATCTCTGACTTCTAGGGACTTGTTTATTATCCTAGACAAAGTTTAAGAAGGCAAAAGGTTCTTTTAACCCATTACCAAGTGACAAAAAATCAAATCTGGCTCAATCCAATATCATTGGCTGCTTTCAGTACTTCCAGCACTTTGATTTTACGGACGCAGCCATCTTCGGATTTTTCCGTGACCTATTTGTCACTCAAAAAATGCATCCCATTTAGAATATGAAAATCATCTTGGAAACGGGGATATTCATCATCTCTTTAAACAACAAGATGAGAAAACATCATTTGAAATAATAAACACAAGGTTAGTCAAGTGAATCGCCGATTATCATTCAAAACAATCAAATTCCCGAGTGCAGCCATGTTCGGATTTTTCCGTAAATTGTCCGTCAAATTCCGTAAGTGGGTCAGGCATTGGATTAAAATGCAAAATTCGTGATGAAAACGGAGATATTGAGGCATTTTTGATTAACAAATGTCGAGATGGTATTTCTAATGTCAATTCTACTATATTCTTGACGGGGAACACTCGACGATTCACTATAAAATTTGATTGTTAATTCTTCATTACTTTCTTTCAAAGTCAAAACGAAGCGCATTCGTTCCGAGTTTGTGATGTTCCGGAAGAAAAATATGTCTTCTTTCGTCATTGGCCAGTTTCCTATCGAATATCCAATCAGAAATGCTGTTTTAAACGCGTTTAATGACTGCTTCGCGGGCAACTCTTTTTTACCTCCATTTTGAGAGCCAACTTGATTTAGTGTTAGACGAGTGACGTCCCTTGTTGGTTCATGCTACAATGAGTATCCACAATATAGGGTCTGGTGAATGATGTAGTAGGCCTACCTCTGTTTGATTAATCAATGATCTTTGTCCAGTAGGGTATATTTTAGTAAAGATTACTTACTGTTGATCAAACTTCACGTTGGGGTACTCTAGGGGTACTCACAAATCTTCTCATTGAGACGATTCAAATGAATACACACAAAACTAGGTTTGGATATGAAATAAAAAGTTTACAAAACTATTACCCCCTCTTACTACTCAACGAACTATGTTTGTTCTCTGTCAGCCCACAACAATGGCAGAAACTGAGGGGTCAGACGATACATCAGAAAATGAGCTGTTGGACAAGAGCCTGTCAGTCTGGAAAGGTGGAGTTCCCAAGGAGAGGTTTGAACCAATACCCCTGGACCTACACACAGCGTCAAGTCTTGGACAGTATGAAGCTGTCAAAATGTACATCATTAGGTTGGTAATATGCTTTTGTTGAGACTTTTAACCCTTTTACAAACAAGAGCTGGTTTTGATTCCCCTGGTAGAAAAGGTTTGGGAAAACGTTTAGACAAAAGAAGAAAATGCTGACAGTCAGCATTTTCTCCTTTTGTGTATTTATTTTCTATTCTATACTATGAAACAATTTTTTTCTTTATTAAATTGGACTACCCTAAAGTTCGGTAAAGGATTAAACTTAGTACCCACAGCATAGGTCTGTCATTCTTCTACTTTTCCTGATCTGTGTTTAGTATTTCTTCTAAGTTTCAAATATCCTTTGAGATATTTCACAACATTGCTTGTTACTCATCATTTGCTGTTGTAAAATTTGTTTACAAATTGTATTTCTTTTGTTAGAGTAGAATACAATTATGTATGCTCAAACACTTTTTTGTGTGAACAATTTGAACATGATTTTTTAGCAAGAAATCATGTGAGATTTGTAAATTGATAAAGATAAGAGTATTGTACGTTAAAAAGTTAGTTCTTTCATAGACTTTAGAAAACTGGAACTATCATATTTCAGGAAAGATATTGACATTGACAAGCGTAATCGTGGAGGCTGGACCCCCCTGATGTACGCATGTTACATCGGCCATGATAACATCGTAAACTTACTGCTGGAAGCCGGCGTCAATGTCAACATAAGAAACCATAAAGGAGAAACACCACTTATGTTAGCCTCAAGCTGTGGAAATGAGAGTGTGGGATACTTTCTACTACATGTAAGTCTTGGCAGTTAACTAAATGTAGTGAAAACAATGATTATGTCTAGAACAATTGTCTCTGATTAAATGCCATTAAAATCCTGAATAAAGACCATCATAAGCTTTGAAGTATTTTAATCTTTTGACAAAATCATACTGGTATGACATTGCTAATTCTAGTACATTGAATGATACTAATGTACAAAGGATATTAATTTTCATGAAAGGGGATAAATGCTTTTCCTGTTTGTTAATAAGTCTCATTACTAAAATTGAAATTAGATGAGAGAATAAGTGTTTTGAAATTTTGAAATTTTTGTATGAGAATATCTGAAAGAATAATATTTTAGTCATGTCTTTTCACTTCATCTTTCTGCTTGAGACTGAACATTTTGTCCGAATGATTTGGAATATTTGGTGTTTTTAAAGTTTGATTGTCCCATCTAATCTGTTGCTTAGCAATTTTGCTATACCTTTCAGCAAGTAGCTGAGATTGAAGCTAGAGATGAGCGAGGTTGGACAGCTTTGTTTCATGCCACATACTCCGGCCACCAAAATATGGTCAGATTCCTGCTGGAACATGGGGCTAACATGAATGCTGTGTAAGTTATAGATAAATTACTGGAATAGATTTCATGCATATCATCTGGCTAGGTGGTGTTAATAAGAATGCTGTTGTAAAATTGTAACTTGTAACTTAATTACATGATTACCAGGTTAATATAAATTGGCTAAAGTGATGCAATTTCAAGTTTCCATTACAACAATCAAGCAAAGTCAGTGTTATGGTACAGACATCAAGAAAACATAATATATACCCACAACAGAGACTTTAGGTGAAAGATAAGAGATAAAAATGGTGTTATTCCTGTTTATATGGAACTTTCCTGAGCCGCGTTCTTTAGAGCGAGATTTTTTAAGATTTCTTAAGATGTTTTTCATAAAGCGTCTTCGTGACCGAGATTATAAGCGAGGCGTTCCGAATGTTCCATACTTCATACAAATGACGTCATCATGACGTCATTTTTATGAAGTATGGAGCATTCGGAACTCCGCAGTTTATGAATCATGGAGCATTCGGAACAACTCGGTCAATTCTCTCCCATATAGATTCTACAGAATTTACCGAGGGGTTCCGAAATATATATAGAGTGATGGCGGCTCGCAGTGATCGTCTTAAAAATCTTGCTCAAAAGAGCGCTTTATCCTAAAACATCTTAAGAAATCTCAAGAAATCTCGCTCTAAAGAACGCGGCTCTGGTATTGGCTCTGATTCATTTGGAGGCCCTGGATATGAAGAAGGATACTAACAAATTGCTGGTTATATTTATTCCCCTTGGGTATGTTGGAAAATTGATTTATGTTTACTTTATTTTCCCATTTTTTGAGTAGAATAGATCTAAAATGTGTTCAATTAATAAAGGGATAGTCAAGGCTACATATAAGTTGTGGTGAATACATTCTAACTTTCTTATTTCAATTCCAAACCCTATGTTGTGGGTTTTCATTTGAATCGTCTCGAGGAGACGATACAAATGAGTACCCACAATATAGAGTTTGATGAACTATAACAGAATTATTTCAGTTTAAAAAGTCATCACCCTCTCTGATCTGGAGCTCTGGATAATGTATTTGTTCTATCCGCAGGGAGAGAAGTATGGGGATGACTCCTTTTATGGAAGCTGCAGCTGAAGGCCATGAAATTATTGTACAGCTGTTTCTGCAAAATGTAAGTATGTGTACATTCACAAGAAATAATTTGAATGATATCATCATTTACTGACATTTAGATAGAGAATACACTACCAATACACATAGAAACATGCTACGAAGTGGCATCATTCAGGTAAATTATTGGTTAAATGCGTTCCCACTCAGGAAACTTTTTATACCCCCACAACAAAGTTATGGGGGGGTATACTGGATTCAGGTTGTCCGTCTGTCCGTCCGTGGACATAATTTTGTGTCCTCTTCTCCTCCCACAGTTTTTGACCGATTTTGCTGAAATTTTAGCAGGTTGTTTCCTATCATATGAAGTTGTGCACCTGCAATTTTCATCTTGATCCAGGCCCTATTTTCAGAGTTATGCCTCTTTGAACTTTAGCAAAATTTCATGTGAATGGAATTTTACAATTATTGTTCTTTGTGGGTAGAAAACGAAGCCAAAACTCTTATTTTGTGGGGTGTCAAAATCGTTATTTGTAATGTGGGAACGGGTTAAAGTGAGTTTGTGGCACCAGCTGGATTCAAATTTGGGACATTTTGATTTAAAATCCTGTATCCAACCACTGGACCATGGTTCTTCAAAGTTCTAGATTTGAACTAGATGTCAGGATATAATTTTGGTTGGATTTGTTTACAAGTTAAAAATCTGTCTTATTGCATTTTTGTGAATTTAACTGGCTTTTTACTTGTTTGAAGTCTACTTTGGGAATGCTTTATTATACAGGGTGTAGATGTAAATACTCGTGCCTATAACGGTGACACGGCAAGATCTCTAGCCTTGATGCATGGTAACATGAAGATTGTCAGCTTGATTGATAACCATGTCATGCCAATTACATCACTCAGAGCGGAACCAGGTAATAATATTTTTACATTTAGATACTTGTGCGTATAACGGTTAGTCAGTGACACAGCAAGATCTTTAGCCTTGTTGCATGGTAACAGCTTAATTGATAATCATGTCATGCCAATTACATCACTCTAGGTAGAACCAGGTAATGTTGGCTTTCTATCCCCTAAATCCTTTCTCAAACAATGCATGAGCAATCTCACATGCCTGACTGAGAAATTGGGAAACATTGAAAAGAAAAGAAGACAGTGCAAAACCATAAATTGATGTCTACTTGTACATTTGTGTATTGAATAACCCTTGCTACGAAAACAGTGGTTGAGTGATTTCCCATTTTGTAAAACAATTGAACTGTATACTCATTTTGCTCACCATGGTGGATGTTATTATTAGAGCAACATCAGGTTATTTCGACCATCGGAAATTATCGACCATTTATTGTTTTGATTACCATTTCCTTTTTATGCTCTCATTAGATTTCTTTATAACTTAAAAATCCGACACAATGGATCTTTACCAAGTATTATGTCTACATTTCTACCCAAAATCAGGCATTCTTCAAGAAATTTTAACCATTCATTGCAAGAGGCACATGAACATTATTTACAAAATGGCCGTCTTATCGGGTGAGTTAAGAGCTATGTTCATTGAAAAAATGGATTTTTATGATAAAGCGCTTAGTATTTTTCCATTTCATTTATAAAAACAAGTGCCAAATTGAATTTCTCACCTCTCTAACTTTGTCTGATGACTATATAAGCTGTCTGACCTTAGATACATGCATGGTCTGTAACTGCCACTAGCATTTACGGAGTGTGGGCGTTACCGACCAAAGAAGTGCCCTTCTTCCTGTAACTATGTTCAGAGGTCGGTAACACACACAATTGAAAGGCATTTTTTAGCTCGACTTTGCGAAGAAAATGAGAGCTTATACTGTCACCCGAGCGTCGGTGTTGGCGTCGGCGTTGCAACAAAGGTTAAAGTTTTTTCAAACATCAATAACTTCCTTACTATCAAATGGATTCAACCCAAACTTGGAATACTTATTCACCATCACACCCTCTACCTTACTACCAGGGCTCATGACCCTTGCTCCACCTTATTTGGAGTTATGCCCTCTTTATATTAAGCAACTTAGAAAGTCGAGCGCGCTGTCTTCAGACAGCTCTTGTTTTAATATGGCTGACAGTCTACGATGTTAGAACAAAAGTCAACCCATTTCATCTGCCACGTGGTTTGAACTTCCAGTGGTTGATAATACCCCACACTCTTCCGATCAGTCATTGTTGTTCAGTTTATTACTAAACGACCTCCCTAGAAGTAATAAATCGTTTGTAAAAACGATAACCTCTGCATAGAGATGATGGATCTTACATCGGTACATCAACTTTTAAACTATAAATAACATTTTGGGTAAGTGGACGATAACTGCCACACTGGTCGATAACAGACTGCTCAAGGTCATCTTATAAAAATGTTGGTACTTTATTACATTTCAAAGATATATGGTCGGTAACACACGCAATCGAAAGCCAATATTTGAATCTCGGTGACAGTCAACGATGTTAGGAGGACAGGCAGCCTGTTTCACCCATAACATGATTTGAATCTTAAGTGGTCGATAATACCCGTCGTTGCTCTACCTGTTTGAGTTTTGTCTGTAGATCTTTCTACAATCTCAAAATTCAATTTTAACTCAAACACTAACAACAGAATTCAGAAAGATAATTTGTGACCCGTCGCGCTAAAAGGGACCTTATCGGATCTGTGAAAAATATCGACCCTAGTCAGTCTGCGCAGTCCGCGCAGCCAGACTAGGGCCGACACTTCTCACTTTATGCAATTTTCTATATCTGGAATGTTTCCCCTATCTTACTATATGTTCATTTTTCGCATACGAGATCTGGTTGACCTGTGGTGAGTCTGACAAGTTTGTCAAAATTTGGATTTTTGGAGTTCGGATAAGGTCCCTTTTAGCGTGACGGGTCACATTTATTTCCACACAACAACTCTTATAACGAGCTATTCCTTCTCTTTTGACAATTTTTTGACCAGGATATACCACAAAATTTACTACTTTATAAATTTTAAAATATCATTTGCAACTATGTACAATTACGACCAGTCTCAATTGATAAAATGCAATACATTATAAATGGATTATGCTATATTTTAGGTTTGGAGAGTGATCTTGCCTCGTCAGACAATGCTATATTTAGAACTCGACGCGGTGCCCCTGGTGGGGGACCTAGTATTATGGATGGGCCGGCTGCTATTGCACGGCTCATTGATAGAACCAAAGATGCACCCGCACAGCCAAAACAACCAGGTAGGATTATCCCTTTCACAAAAAGCGACTCATTTTGCTTACCCTAATCAGAGCTACAGATAAAGGGGGTATTAGCTGTTAAAAATGCAAAATATCTTTCAATGTTCATCAAACCCTATGTTGTGGGTACCCAGTGGAATTGTCACCTAAAGACGATTCAAATGAGTACCTGTACCCAGAACACAAGGTTTGGATTTGAAATAAAAGATTTAGAATGCCTTAACCTCTTCTTATATGTTGCCCTACTCTAACATTTATGGTTTTAGAAAATCTTGCTAGAAAAGAATATAAAGCCGATAACCAGCCTTTTCTTGTATCCCTTCAAGACATTTTTTATCATAGCATGGAGATTTTTTTGTTCTTGTAAGTGTTAATGTTAGTGTTACTGTTGTTACATGTACAGTCAATCTTGTTTTAAGCGACCACCCTGGGGGAATCCCAAAAGTGACCGCTTAATAAAACGGTCGCTGAATACAAAGTCTAACTTTTCATGCAAGTTATTTTTCCACAAAATTTTCTATTTAGAAGGGCTATGATCGATCAATTTATTATGAAGTTACAGTAAATCTGCAGTTGATATAGGGACCAAATTTTTTATTTAATCAATTTGTGAAAACACAAGTGGGGATTGATGACATACAGTGTTATATTTCAGCAGTTCTGTTCAACTTCGAGGATCTTTGCTATGACAGAGTGATTTCCCTGTGAATTTAATCGAACAAAAAATCTGTTTACTTTAGAGAGGTCAATAATACACACTAAGTCTACCAAAGTTAAAACTTTATGATGAAACACATGATTTCATGAAATTTGCAATGAAAGCTTACTTGTAAATTCAGATTAGTGTGTGAAGAGGTTATGATGGGAATATTATTCGAAATGAATTAGGGCAATCCAAAATGCTCAACAAACAAACTGGTACACCAACAATATTAGCCACATGCGATATCATTGGTTTAAGCTTTTTTCTTTCGTGAAGCTCCATTGGTCAGCGTCGAGTCGTATTGTTTACAGTTTTGATTGAATTCACAGGTGATTAAATTGTCCTTAATTGGGCAAATTTCACAGCTTTCATCTCGAGTACATGTGTTTGACACCTTTTACAAATTATCTGTAATGTGGAGCGGTCGCTTAAACTATCATCCTATTGTTTAAGGGCCCGAAAAATGCCGGTCGCTGGTCGCGTTGGGGGAAAAACGCTTAATACAACAATTTAAAGAAGGAATTTCATCGGGAGGACCCGAGAGTGGTCGCTTCAAGCAAAAAGTTGCTTAATGCACGTGGTCGCTTGAGCAAGATTGACTGTATATAACTCCTTTTAAGTTGGACCGGTCAAGAATATCGTTATTTGTAAAAGGATTAACTGATTGCTAGCCTTGTTATTGTTAACTGTAAAGAGGGATCATTACAAGAAAATGACAATTACCACTACTTTCATATAAAATTAGATATAAGCGGTTGTTGAATAGGCAGTTTTAGAGACATCTCTTTAAATTTCTTTTTTACTAATTCATTGGCTCAAAAATCAGCTGTCATACAGAATCTTTCTTTTACATATGCACAGGCTGATCTAAATCCATTTTGTTCTCAAATTTCAAATTGTCCCCTTTTCTTTTATTTTTCTGTGTTTATTTCAGTACAAGGGCTGGTCCCTAAAGGCTATGTTACATTCCCTGATGGTGAGACACCCAGCAGTAATGGATTATCTAACAGAGAGGTCACTTCTCCCATCAACCCTGAAGACTGTAGCAGGAGTAGAGGTAAGGTTTACATGTGTGATTTGGTAGTACCATGTTTTGATAATAGTTAGAAAGTTAAGTCTGCATGCATGTATGTTTGGTGTTTTTATTATGCCCCTGTATCGAAAGATAGGGGCATCAGTAATTCTACAGAAAACGTACATCTATGGCCAGGTTTTGATAAAAAAGACACATTTTGGTATTGGACCTCAAATAACTTAAATTAAAGGGAAAATATGTGACAAAATCAAAACAAAACATGTTCTGAATTAAGTACCGATATTTTTTGTAAATTTTCATTCCTATGATAAAGCACCTGACAGAAATAAGCCTTACCGTTACGGAGAGAAATGTTGAGTTTAACTTCTGAAAATTGTTTCATTTTTAAAAAAAACAACACACAAACAATTTTCACTCGTTAAAAGCTTTCGCCAGAATACATGAACATACTGCTACAGTTGCTCATCTCTTCGGAGAAATCATTTCAACACCTGAAAATCTAAAACGATTCTAAAATATGTATCAAAACTTCTCATATAATCTGTGATTTTAGTCCAAATTTAAATGCACAAATGTCAACTTTTGTATTTTCTTACAATACTTTTATCTTCACTTGAATTTTTCATAAAATATTTGAACTTGTCTTCAAAAGCAGTGTAACGGTATGGTTTTTAAACAGTACCGTTACGGAAAATGTACCTTACCGTTACGGAAATAGGACAATACCGTTACAAAATGGACAATACCGTTACAAATTTTTGGTTTGCGTAACGGTATTGTTTGTAACGGTAATGTAAAATTTACACATCTTTTCAATAATGGTGATAACGTGGAAGGGATATGCATAGTTTCTCTTGACATAAACCAGAAGGGTTATACAGAAAATAGCATGGCAAAGTAAACATTTAATTATAGCGACCGACATTTGTTTAATCATATGAACGGTATTGTACGTGGAAAACATAACTATTTAATACGAACAACTTACTTCGTATTTTGTCTTCAAGCGAATCAGACATCACGGCCATATATTGTCACATTTACAAAATGTCGCGGAGATGCTTTAATATGACGTCATTTGATGACGAAGTCAGTGGTAGATAGTTAGCAAAAGTTGAAGAAATGATCCCGTAACGGTACTGTTTTATTTTACAGGGACAGTGGTTTAGGTTTAAAAATTTTGTTAATGGTATGAGTGTTTAGCTCTTTTTGTTTTTTATCCACAAGGACAACATTATGTCTATCAACAACAACAAAAAAGTATGTATTTTCTATTTGATAACCCTTTCTTTTTTGTAAAAAATATGTCAGGTTGGGCATCGGGACACAATAAAATCGCTGATTTTCGTAGGGTCATCAAATTTTGTTCCGAAATATTGTTACAATTGGCGTTTTTCTGTTAAATAAAAAGTATTTGGCTTTGATTAACATAAGATAAACATACTGAATACTGTATATAAGTGCACTTTTAGCACAGAATTACTCCGTAATTACACCGGGACAGGCGATGTACGTTTTCTATAGAATGACTGGCATACTGTTTATCTGTCCGTCTGTCAGAAAACATTTTGCCTTTTCTCTAATAGTTCTCGACATAAAAAGTTTAACTTTGGTATGTAACTTTGATTCAATGATATCTATCTGCTCCATGCAATATGACCTTCCTCAAGGTCATCTGTTAACCCTTATCAACCCCTAACATAAAAAGTTAACATTTTCGAAAAATAGCCAATTAAGGGGTATTCATGTTTCAAAAACGCATCTTGTTTATTTTCAAAAATGTATTGGCCTATCTATACTAAGTCCACGTTTTTTTTCTGCAGAGAAGCTCATCAAATGCATTTTGTTTTACACTCTTACTCAATATTTTGGCAAAGATTGCTTTTTTTTCAAGCATATTGAAATGGTTAATTCAGCTTCAGCAATACATTGATGATACATGTGTTTTGTTCCACAAAGTTTCAATTTGTTTGAATACAGTCTGACAAGGATTAATTGTGATTCATTGGTATGAAGAAACATAACACCTCTATAAACAAATTGACAATGTCTTAATTTTTCGACAGATTCCTTTGAAGTTGAAGATGATACCAATGCCTTCTCAAAGACTGGAGCACTTACTATAAAAAGTAGTTCTGGGTCTAGTGGCGGACTTGCAGGCATTTTTGGAATCGGAGGTCGTGAAGAGAGTTTAGATAGTGATGACTTTCCACATGAATCATCCTGTGATGATTTTCATCGTCCAGGTTACAGCGGAGAAAGTTTGTCAGATGAAGGTGTAGAGGAATCAGGTGATCCAACTGAACAAATTGCTGAAACTCTGAAAATAAACTGTAAAGTCACTGATGATAATAAAGATTCTACTGATGTTGAAAAGAAGAGTGAAGAAAAATCTAAGGATAAATGTGAAGTAAAGGAGAAAAGGAAGCTTAGAAATAAGAAATCAAAAGAGAATTTAACCACAGAGAAAGTGAATGAGATAGAATCTATGAAGACTTCAGTGTCGGAGTGGGTAGATAGTGTTAACCAATCCCAGCCTATACCACAGGCTGATCTGTACCCAGCTGAATCTGAACTTAATGGGAACCCTGTAGATAGTTGTGAAGTGGAAGTAGATAATGATATAAATGATGTTAGTCAAAGTGCCCTGAAACCTGAATACCAGAACAAACCTCATGTAGTGAATGGTGCACCCAAACATTACACATTTCCGTCCCCCTCACAGCAGGAGATACCTAGTCAACCTGCAGTCAATACACCCCTCACGACATCCGAACTGTTTGATCAAGTAGCGGAAAATGTGAAGAATAAGACTCAGAATGATTATACTTCTGATGAAGAACGACAGATGATGTCAGATAATATAGGGAAGGGATGTATACCCCCTGTATCTGCTCTCAATCTGCTAAACACCAATCCTAACTCTGTACCTAGTTTTACATCATTTACTGAAGGTCAAGGTCAAAAAGATGTTATCAAGTCTGGGCAAGAGCCCAACACCAATAGGGGTACTAGTTACAACAAAGTCAATCATTCACTATTTGCAATACCACAAGGTCAGAATCATATATCACAAGGTCAAGGTAACACAACATATAGTCAAGGTAATTCATCTCAAGATCAAGGTCATATACCACAAAATCAATTAGCACAAGATCAAACCCACATAACCAACATCTCGCCTGCTAGTCATCCTACCAATGATGGAACATTTGCCAGCCCCTCCAGATTTGCCCCGCCCCCTACAGGTAGACCTCTCCAGCCCCCTCCAGGGTTCTCGCCCCAGTATAGCCCCTATCAGATGTTTCCCGCGGCCACGACGACAGCCCTGCCAGTCATACCTACAACACCGGGTACCTCAACCAACAACTCTACAGCACAGACAGATACTGATGGTCAAACTTCAGACTCTGTAAAACCTTCATCAAATATGGCCTTCATGGATAAAATGGTATGGCATTGTTTTGTTAATCAATTTGAGTGTTCTTCTGTTGACTTAGATAGTGTGATGCTTCAAGAGATTTTCAGATATCGGAAAAAAAAATATGAAAAGGCTGGTGTACAGCAAGTTCCATGCTTTCATTTATTTGAACAATTTTTAGCTCGCCCGCGAACGATAGTATCGAAAGAACTATTGTCATACCCCCGGATGTCGGCGTCAGCGTCCGCAAAAACTTTAACCTGGCCCATATCTCATGCCCATAGAGATACAGCCTTCATATCTCACCTGTGGGTACCTCTAACCACGACCTTTAATTTGAGACCATGACCTTTGACCTTGTGACCTTTACCTTGGAATTTGACCCACTTTTTGTCTGTTTTAAAAAACTTTAACCCGGCTTACACCTACAGCCTTCATATTTCACATGTGGATACTTCTCACCAAGACCTTTCATTTGGGTCATGACCCTTGACCTTGGAGTTTGACCTACTTTTAAAAAACTTTAACCTGGCCTAAAAAAACTTTGACCTGGCCTATATCTTATGCCCTATTACACATACAGCCTTGATATTTCACATATGGACACCTCCTACCAACACCATTCACGTTTGACTTGGGCCTTGTGACTTTGACCTTGGAGTTTGACCTACCTTTAAAGAACTTAAACCTGGCCTATATTTCATGTCCATTTACACCTACAGCCTTGATATTTCACATATGGACACCTCCTACCAACATCGTTCACATTTGACCATGACCTTGGACCTCGTGACCTTGACATTGGAGTTTGACCTACTTTTAAAAACCTTTAACCTAGCCCATATCACATGTCCTTTTATAAATACAAACTCTATATTGTACACAATGACACCTTCTACCAACACCGTTCACATTTGACCATGACCTTGGACTTTGACCTACTTTTAAAAAACTTTAACCTTGCCTATATATTATGTCGTTTTACCCATACAGCCTTGATATTTCACACATGGACACCTCCTACCAACTTTAACCTGGCCTATATCTCATGTCGTTTTACCCATACAGCCTTGATATGTCACACAATGACACCTCCTACTACTATGGTTCACATTTGACCATGACCTTGTGACCTTGTAGCTTGACCTACTTTTAAAAAACTGTAACCTGGCCTATATATTATGTTGTTTTACCCATACAGCCTTGATATTTCACACATGGACACCTCCTACCAACACGGTTCACATTTGTCCATGACCTTTGACCTTGTGACCTTGACCTTGGAGCTTGACCTACTTTTAAAAAAATTCATTTTGGACCATGACCTTTTTACCTTGACCTAGGAAATGACTTTTCTTTGTGACAAGCTCTCGTTAGGGCGAGCTTTATTGTCCGCGGACAATTCTTTAACAAAATAAACTAAGAATGATTCTAGATTTCAATTGTATAATTGTCATGGTGTATATGTTTATATAACTGAAGCTACTTTTACCCTGCAGAAAGAGAGCCAGCCCACAGATCTACAAACATTGTTAGAACAGCTCGGACTGCTGAAGCATTTACCAACATTTCTAGAACAAGATGTTGATCTACAAGTCTTTCTTACACTCAGTGATAATGACCTCAAAGAAATTGGCATCAAGTATGTGTGTTTTAACTTATCAACCCTTTCCCACATACTGATGCTTTTTGATGCCCTTCAAGATAAAGGCTTTCGAAAACATTGTGGAAAATGAAAAAGTCTTTTTTACACTTTGTGATTATGACATTAAAGAAATTTGTATCAAGTAAGTGTGTTCTGACTTTGTGACTGCTGATTGTCATACTAGATCTTTATCATTAGAACATTCTTAAATGAACGTATTTGAATTAGACGAAATTGTAAAAAGTTTAAATTATATACTTGGACTGACTTCGTTTTGCACTAGTCAGAGTTATAGCGCAGTTAGTGGTGCATTAAACCCATCACCAGACGACAAAGTTTTGGACTCTTTCAAATTCAAAGATGATGCTGACTACAATTTAGTAAATGTAATTTTATATTTTTTGGTCTTTTGGGGTATAAAACATTGTGGGAAATGAAGAAATTGCTTGTCACAAGCAATTTCTTCATTTTCCACAATGTTTTCCAAAGCCTTTATCTTGAAGGGCGTCAAAAAGTGTCAATGTTTGGGAATGGGTTAACCTTCAATCACGAGGTCCCGGATTTGATCCCAATGCATCCTTTCTGACATTTGTTACCCACCAATGGTTGGATTATGGTAAACCTATATGGGCAAGCAGCTGGAGGCTTTGTAAGGATGTTGAGGTAGTACTGGTGAGAGAAATTATGGGAATGCATGGTTTGTGCCCCAGCCATTGTGATATTACCATAGTAGTTTAACCCTTTCCCAAACAAGACCTGGTTTTGATGTCCCTAATAGAGATGGTTTGAGAAAACATTGAGGCAAAAGAAGAAAGTGCTGATCATCAGCACTTTCTCCTTTTGCCTCAATATTTTCTAAGCTTTATTGTACCCATTGTTATCTTCTTTAAAGTGACATTTCAGAATTATTTTTACATAAATTTTACTTTTATTCTATCTGAAAGAGCTTGTTTTCTTATAAAAAATTGTGAAAATTTCAAGCCAAACTATTGAACCGTTTACGAGAAATATATATTTTTGTGCTAAAACTAAACAAATTGTTGTGGACAACAGTTCAGCTTTATATAGAATTTGTCATTTCTGTCTCAACTTTGAAGTCGTATTTTTCGCTTAAAAAATAACATCTCCAAAAAACTGATAGCATTTCTATGCATTAGAATAAACAATCTCTGCATCAAGACATACTTTTAAAAAATGAAATAAATGTGAAATGTCACTTTAACACCAATTTTGTCGTCTATAGCAGCTTTCAGGTTGAACTGCTGAAGAATTTGGGGTTTTGGGAAAGGGTTAAAGATATGTTGCACCCCATTCAATCAATAAGTGGTTTTGCACTACTATGACAAAGATTCTTCTCTCTAGTTCATGCCTTTTGACACATCTCAGTGCTTCAGCTTTTGAAAAAAAAATGTGACGAAAAAGTAGAAATTGCTGATCACCAACATTTTTAGCGAGCCGGGACTTTATGTCCGGGGAGCTAATGTCACAGCCCTAGTGTCGGCGTTGGCGTCGGCGTCAGCGTCGGCGTCGCGTCTTCAAAAACTTTAACCTGGTCTATATCTCAGGCGCTATTAGAGATACAGCCTTGATACTTCACACATGGATACCTCCCGTCAAGACCTTTCATTTGAGACCATGACCTTTGACCTAGTGACCTTGACCTTGGAGTTTGAACTACTTTTGAAAAACTTTAACCTGGCCTATTTCTCATGCACTGTTACAGATAGAGCCTTGATATTTCACATATGGATACCTCATGTGATGACCTTGACCTTGAGACCATGACCCTTGACCTAGTGACCTTGACCTTTGACCTTGAACGCCTCTTTTTGTGACAAGCTCTCGTATAGGCGAGCTACGTTGTCCACGGACAACTCTTGTTATTCTCTTCGGGGGAGCATATAGTCGCCATGCTGTCCGTCTGTCCATAGCCAGATTTCAGCAACCTTTGGTCTGAATTAAATGAAACATCATATGTGAACTCCCTTGGATAATCCCTAGAGATGTTATTCTCTGTTTTTCAATTTGATGCTGCGTCACAGAAAATGTGGCTTTAATGTAGAAATTAGTTTTTATACGCCCAAAGGGTCGTATTATGTTATGGCCCCGCTCGTCCGTCCGTCTGTCTGTCCGTCCGTCCGTCTGTCTGTCCGTCCGTTAGCAATTTCTTGTGTGCGCAACTCCTCCTACAGTTTTGATCGGAATTTGATCAAACTTGCCACAATAAATCTCCATGGTGTCTAGTTGTGCACCGCGCTTACGGAATTCAGATAACTCTTTTCGTTCTTGAATTATCTGCCCTTGAATTAAAAAATGCCCATTTTCTTGTGTGTGCAACTCCTCCTACAGTTTTGATCAGAATTTGATCAAACTTGCCACAATGAATCTCCATGGTGTCTAGTTGTGCATACCGCTTACAGAATTTAGATAATTGTTTTCGTTCTTGAATTATCTGCCCTTGAATTTAAGGAAAAATGCCCATTTTCTCAAAATGCCCATTTTCTCCTGTGTGCTACTTCTACAGTTTCAACCAGAATTTAATCAAACTAGCCACAATGAATCTCTATGGTGTCTTGTTGTGCAAACAAAATTTTGATAACTTTTCATGTTTGAATTATCTGCCCTTGAATTGAAAAAATGGCCAATTTTTACTGACAAGCCCCTCTCGGGCGTATATGCGCCGCTCTGCGAAGCTCTTGTTCTCTAATTGCACTTCATCTAATAGGCATAATTTAATGAAATTTTGTATTCAAGTGATAAATGTGATGTTTTAGACCATATTCTATAAAAAACTTGTTATGGGAAAATGGGGCTTAATGTATGATAGCTTTTTTTGTGACAAACACTTATTCGGGGAGCATAACCTGTCTATGATGGTTCTTGTCTCTTTTTGCCTCAAGCTTTTCTGTATATAAGTTCAAGGATAAACAAAGTCTGAAAATGTAGATCTGTAGTAGAGAAATAATATTGGTGTGTTTGTTTAAGATTATTTGGACCTAGAAAGAAGATGACCAATGCCATAGCTCGCTGGCACAGTAAAGCTAGGATAGCTGTGGGAGAGCTTGAACAGGCATATGCTGACAGACTGGCTGGGGAGTTACAGGATATGAATGCTCAACTACAAGTTGTAGGTTAAAGTTTTTATATTTAAGGTATTCCCATCAATAAATACCAAACACTTTGTGTAACTTCACCTCCATCTTCAGCTTTATTCATGACCACAGAAATTGACAAGGATGTCTAGATTTTGAAATTATGGATAACCTTGTCATTCTGTTGTCATGGATATCACTTGAGTTATGCAAAGTGTTTGGTATCTAATGGAGGGTGAAATATCTTGATAAATCAATACCACAAATATGTTCTTGTCTGTGATTGAAGAAAAATAGCAAAGGTCAAATGATCAAGTATTTAAAGAGTAGGGGTTAATTTTTAACTTTTCGTTGGCCATAGGTCAAATATGTGTATTTTGTAGTTTACATAAGGCAGAATCTAGAATGATTACTCTGAATTGCAAAAGCTTAAAATAATTCATTCCGTGCATATTTTAGGCGTGTGAGCACATTGACACACTGAAGGCCCAGATTGCCCAGGAGCAGCAACTACGCAATGTAACAGAAACTTGCCTGATGGAAGAGAGGGCTGCCTGGTCACAGGTACAGAGAATTATCATGGACACTAGACAGCAATGTGAGGACTTTAAAGATGCAATGAAGAAATTAAAGTGAGTAGGACTGTTTTATTATACCCCCGAAAAACAAATGTTTTAGGGGGTATACTGGAATCAGCTAGTCTGTCTGTTTGTCCTTCTGTCCATCCCTCTGTCTGTCCGTCCCTCTGTCTGTGTCTATCTGTCCATCCGTGTACAAAATACTTGTTCAGGGCATATCTTTGTAAGTAAAGTAGCTATGATTATGAAATCCATGGGTAGATAAGCAGAAGTGCTGTGTACAAGGAGCATAACTACCTTGCTTATTTTGTGGGTTATTGCCCTTTGTTTTCGACAAAAACCTGTGTCCGGACAAATGTAGTGGCGGGGAAAATTATCGCCTTTATTGATAGATTTCTAGTTGTTTACAAAATTTCAAAAATAGACTGGTATAACACTTATACAATTGCCAAGGCATGTTTGATCATTTCCCAAATTGGAAAAAATAGACTAGGCTTTCCTATATAGAAAAGTTGTTGCAGACATCAAAAGTAGAGGTTGAGTATATTATGGCACAGAAAAATATTTAAGGGAAACAGAGCAATTGATGACAATTAACAATCTCTTCTTTTCTCTCAATGTTTACCAATTTATTTCATCTAGGGATGTCAAAACCAGACCTTGTGAAAAGGTATATGCCATTTACTATAATAATTGTAGAGTTCTTATTTCTGAATTATTTTTATGAGATCACATATGAATTGTTATCATTACAGTGTTTATTCAAATGAACTGAAAGCCAGGGTACCAGCAGATACCAGTCAGCCTCATCCTAAACGACCAATCAGAGGGGCCGGTGCAATGAGAGATGACCAATCACAGGAACGGGGCATTGTGACGCACGACAAGTTGCCCACGGAAACGTTGATACGGAAGATGGATGCATATTTACAAGAGAATTATCAGTTACTGGGTAATATAACCATGAACACAGATCGTCTACTGGGCAGAAATACTCAATCCATGGACAGTGGATTTTCTTGATAGCACAGATCACTTAACCTTTTCTCAAACAAGACTTTCTTTTTGATGTCTCTGATATAAAAAGTTTGGGAAAACATTGAAGGAAATGAATAAAAATGCTTGTAGCCAGTATTTTCATCTTTTGCCTCTGTATTTTCCATATTTTTCATGAAACTGTTCTTTATCAACATTAATTTTGCCATTTTCTGCAGCTTTCAAAATGGAATTGTATACATATTTGCTGTTGCGAAAAGGAATAACCATTTGGCAAAATTTAAGACTATTTAACATTGATGGAAAGGGAGATATTGATGATTAAAATTAAATCATCAATTTCTTCTTTGTTTTCCTATGCTAATTCTAATAGGGACGTCAAAACCAGGTCTTGTCTGGGAAAGGGTTGGGTATTTTTTCTTAAGATCACTTTTGATCTTTCTCACCAATGACAAAATTTTAAAATGATCTTGTCCATTTTAACCCTTTCCCAAACGACAAAATGTTTCAGTGATACAATGTGAAAGCTGCTGCAGACGACAAAAATGATGATAATAAAGACATGATTTGTTTGAAATATGGCACAGAAAATATTGAGACAAAATGAGAAACTGCTGGTTATCTGTAGTTTCTTTTTTGTTTCAATGTTTTCTCAAGCCTATTCTGTAAGGGATTTCAAAACCAGGTTTTGTTTTGGAAAGGGTTAAAAGCAGACAGCATTTTTGACAGTTACTAATGGTTGTGATAAGTGATCTGAAGTTTTGCCTAATTGTCTGTTTAATCTAAATGAGTAAAATTAAACCATTTATTGTAAGAAAGATGTGATCCATTCATACATGTACATCTGTTAACCCTTTCCCAAATGAAAAAAAAAATTGGAGTGATCCAATTGGAAAGCTACTCGGGATAACTAAATTCATGTTAAAAAGGAAAGGGTTTGTGTACAATATGGCACAGAAAATGTTGAGGCAAAAGGAGAAACTGTTGGTTACCAGCAGTTTCTTCTTTTGCTTCAATGTTTTCCTACAGCTTTTTTTAGCTCACCTGAGCACGATAGTGCTCATGGTGAGGTATTGTGATACCGCTGTGTCCGTCGTCCGTCGTCCGTCGTCCGTCGTCAGTCGTCCGTCGTCCGTCGTGCGTCGTGCGTCAACCTTTGGCTTGTGTGCACTCTAGAGGCCACATTTTTTGCCCAATCAACCTGAAATTTGCTCAGAATGATTGTCTTGATGAAATCTCGGACAAGTTCGAAATTGGGTCATCTGGGGTCAAAAACTAGGTCACGGGGTCAAATCTTAGTAAAACCTTGTGTGCACTCTAGAGGCCACATTTTTTGTCCAATCAACCTGAAATTTGCTCAGAATGATTGTCTTGATGAAATCTCGGACAAGTTCGAAATTGGGTCACCTGGGGTCAAAAAACTAGGTCACGGGGTCAAATCTTAGAAAAACCTTGTGTGCACTCTAGAGGCCACATTTTTTGCCCAATCAACCTGAAAATTGATCAGAATGATTGTCTTGATGAAATCTTGGACAAGTTTGAAATTGGGTCATCTGGGGTCAAAAACTAGGTCACGGGGTCAAATCTTAGTAAAACCTTGTGTGCACTCTAGAGGCCACATTTTTTGCCCAATCAACCTGAAATTTGCTCAGAATGATTGTCTTGATGAAATCTCGGACAAGGTTGAAATTGGGTCATCTGGGGTCAAAAACTAGGTCACGGGGTCAAATCTTAGAAAAACCTTGTGTGCACTCTAGAGGCCACATTTTTTGCCCAATCAACCTGAAAATTGATCAGAATGATTGTGTTGATGAAATCTTGGACAAGTTTGAAATTGGGTCATCTGGGGTCAAAAACTAGGTCACGGGGTCAAATCTTAGTAAAACCTTGTGTGCACTCTAGAGGCCACATTTTTTGCCCAATCAACCTGAAATTTGCTCAGAATGATTGTCTTGATAAAATCTCGCACAAGTTTGAAATTGGGTCATCTGGGGTCAAAAACTAGGTCACGGGGTCAAATCTTAGAAAAACCTTGAGTGCGCTTTAGAGGCCACATTTTTTGCCCAATTAACCTGAAATTTGCTCAGAATGATTGTCTTGATGCAATCTCGGGCAACTTTGAAATTGGGTCATCTGGGGTCAAAAACTAGGTCACGGGGTCAAATCTTAGAAAAACCTTGAGTGCGCTCTAGAGGCCACATTTTTTGCCCAATCAACCTGAAAATTGACCAGAATGATTGTCTTGATGAAATCTCGCACAAGTTTGAAACTGGGTCATCTGGGGTCAAAAACTAGGTCACGGGGTCAAATCTTAGAAAAACCTTGAGTGCACTCTAGAGGCCACATTTTTTGCCCAATTAACCTGAAATTTGCTCAAAATGATTGTCTTGATGCAATCTCGGGCAAGTTTGAAATTGGGTCATCTGGGGTCAAAAACTAGGTCACGGGGTCAAATCTTAGAAAAACCTTGAGTGCGCTCTAGAGGCCACATTTTTTGCCCAATCAACCTGAAAATTGACCAGAATGATTGTCTTGATGAAATCTCGGACAAATTTGAAATTGGGTCATCTGGGGTCAAAAACTAGGTCACGGGGGTCAAATCTTAGAAAAACCTTGTGTGCAATCTATAGGGCTCATTTTTTGCCCAATCAACCTGAAAATTGATCAGAATGATTGTCTTGATGAAATCTCGGACAAGTTCGAAATTGGGTTATCTGGGGTCAAAAACTAGGTCACGTGGTCAAATCTTAGAAAAACCTTGTTTGCACTCTGAAAGCCACATTTTTTGCCCAATCAACTTGAAATTTGATCAGAATGATTGTCTTGATCAATTCTCGGACAAGATTGAAATTGGGTCATCTGGGGTCATAAACTAGGTCATGAGGTAAAATCTTTGTAAAACCATGTGTGCACTCTAGAGGCCACATTTTTTGCCCAATCAACCTGAAAATTGATCAGAATGATTGTGTTGATGAAATCTTGGACAAGTTTGAAATTGGGTCATCTGGGGTCAAAAACTAGGTCACGGGGTCAAATCTTAGTAAAACCTTGTGTGCACTCTAGAGGCCACATTTTTTGCCCAATCAACCTGAAATTTGCTCAGAATGATTGTCTTGATAAAATCTCGCACAAGTTTGAAATTGGGTCATCTGGGGTCAAAAACTAGGTCACGGGGTCAAATCTTAGAAAAACCTTGAGTGCGCTTTAGAGGCCACATTTTTTGCCCAATTAACCTGAAATTTGCTCAGAATGATTGTCTTGATGCAATCTCGGGCAACTTTGAAATTGGGTCATCTGGGGTCAAAAACTAGGTCACGGGGTCAAATCTTAGAAAAACCTTGAGTGCGCTCTAGAGGCCACATTTTTTGCCCAATCAACCTGAAAATTGACCAGAATGATTGTCTTGATGAAATCTCGCACAAGTTTGAAACTGGGTCATCTGGGGTCAAAAACTAGGTCACGGGGTCAAATCTTAGAAAAACCTTGAGTGCACTCTAGAGGCCACATTTTTTGCCCAATTAACCTGAAATTTGCTCAAAATGATTGTCTTGATGCAATCTCGGGCAAGTTTGAAATTGGGTCATCTGGGGTCAAAAACTAGGTCACGGGGTCAAATCTTAGAAAAACCTTGAGTGCGCTCTAGAGGCCACATTTTTTGCCCAATCAACCTGAAAATTGACCAGAATGATTGTCTTGATGAAATCTCGGACAAATTTGAAATTGGGTCATCTGGGGTCAAAAACTAGGTCACGGGGGTCAAATCTTAGAAAAACCTTGTGTGCAATCTATAGGGCTCATTTTTTGCCCAATCAACCTGAAAATTGATCAGAATGATTGTCTTGATGAAATCTCGGACAAGTTCGAAATTGGGTTATCTGGGGTCAAACACTAGGTCACGAGGTCAAATCTTAGAAAAACCTTGTGTGCACTCTAGAGGCCACATTTTTTGCCCAATCAACCTGAAATCCGCTCAGAATGATTGTCTTGATGAAATCTCGGACAAGTTCGAAATTGGGTTATCTGGGGTCAAAAACTAGGTCACGTGGTCAAATCTTAGAAAAACCTTGTTTGCACTCTGAAAGCCACATTTTTTGCCCAATCAACTTGAAATTTGATCAGAATGATTGTCTTGATCAATTCTCGGACAAGATTGAAATTGGGTCATCTGGGGTCATAAACTAGGTCATGAGGTAAAATCTTTGTAAAACCATGTGTGCACTCTAGAGGCCACATTTTTTGCCCAATCAACCTGAAAATTGATCAGTTGGATTGTCTTGATCAATTCTAGGTCATGAGGTCAAATCTTAGTTAAACCTTGTGTGCACCCTAGAGGTCACATTTTTTGTCCAATCAACCTGAAAATTGGTATACAAAAAGTTATATCAGGTGAGCGCTTCAGGGCCAATGGCCCTCTTGTATTAGGGATGTCAAAACCAGATTTTGTATGGGAAAGGGTTAAAAGCAGACAGCATTTTTGACAGTTACTAATGGTTGTGATAAGTGATCTGAAGTTTTGCCTAATTGTCTGTTTAATCTAAATGAGTAAAATTAAACCATTTATTGTAAACAAGATGTGATCCATACATACATGTACATCTGTTAATTAAGACTATTATGAAACCCATTTGTTAAATGTATAACCTATTATTTAGTTGTTGGTGTTGGGAAATATCTTATGAAAATTGTTAAATGATATCTGAAAGTAAAAGTTCGGGAAACATTGAGGCAATAGATTTTCTTATCAAATCTTAATGCAAGCTGCAGTTACGACGTTTGTGAAGACAAGCAACAATATGTGACCCGTCACGCTAAAAAGGACCTTATTGGAAGTGTGAAAAATATCGACCCTAGTCAGTCTGCACAGTCCGCGCAGCCAGACTAGGGCCGACACTTTCACATTTATGTAATTTTCTAAATCCGAAATGTTCTCCCTATCTTACTTTATGTTCATTTCTCGCATACGTGATCTGGTTGACATGTGCCGACTCTGACAAGTTTGTCAAAATTTGGATTTCTGGAGTATGGATAAGGTCCGTTTTAGCGTGACGGGTCACATATGTTAGTTTTGGTCTTTTATGTTTGCATGAGATATCTAATTACACAGTTCAGCAATAAAAGGGTTAACATGAATATACATTGTTTAGTGAAATTCTTCTGTGATATGTGATTTCCAATTTTATTGTACAACTACATGCTTTTATTAGTCCCCTACCGGCGAAGCCGAAGGGGACTTTAGGTTTGCACTCTGTCCGTCAGTCTGTCCGTCCGTCCGTCAGTCCGGTGAATTAGTTTTCCGGACTTTTTTTCTGAACGGGGATAGCTATTGAGCTGATTTTTGGTATGTAGACCCTCATTGATGAGTTACAGAACAAGTTTAAGTTTCGTTCAGGTCCAGTGATTTTTGAGGAAGATATGGATGCTGGACTTAGAAAATTTCTGGGAAATTACAGTTTTCCAGACTTTTTTTCTTCATGCTGGCAGCTATTGAGCTGATTTTTGGTATGTTGACCCGCATTGATGAGTTACAGAACAACTTTTAGTTTCGTTTCGGTCCAGTGATTTTTGGGGAAGATATGGATGCTGGACTTAGAAAATTTCTGGGAAATCACAGTTTTCCAGACTTTTTTTCTTAATGCTTGCAGCTATTGAGCTGATTTTTGGTATGTAGACCTGCATTGGTTAATTACAGAACAAGTGTGAGTTTCGTTCTGGTCCAGTGATTTTTGAGGAAGATATGGATGCTGGACTAAGAAAATTACTGAGAAATTTCAGTTTTCTAGACTTTTTTTCTGAACGCTTGCAGGTATTGAGCTGATTTTCGGTATATGAACACAAATTGATGAGATACAGAACGAGTTTGAGTTTCGTTCTGCTCCAGTGATTTTTTGGGAAGATACGGATGCTGGACTTTTCTGGGAAATCAGTTTTCCAGACTTTTTTTCTTAATGCTTGCAGCTATTGAGCTGATTTTTGGTACGTAGACCCGCATTGATAAGTTACAGAACAAGGTTGAGTTTCGTTCCGGTCCAGTATTTTTGAGGAAGATACGGATGCCAGCAACTGGACTTTGAAATTTTTTGGGCCTCTTTTTCTAAACACATATATATAGCCGGTAGGGGACTTGGTATTGTTTTGCAATACTTCAGAATGCTTGTTAAACCATTTTCAAGGTGGCAAACTTATAGACCAACACAAATTGAAAGTACATGTTGCAAATGACTTAATCAGTGTTTAGTATTGAAATTCTGATTTAATAGAGATAGAAATTATTGAGGGAAAAGCAGAAAAAGCAGAAAATACTGGTTTTCTGCATTTTGTTTATATGCCTCAATGTTTTTCGTAGCTTCGCTGTAGAAGATGCCAAAACCAGATCTTGTTAAGGAAAGAGTTTAATATTCTTTTTATAGATTTTTAATCATGATACATGCACTGATTTTGTGTATGACATAATAACCATGACTGCATTTTGTCAACCCATTCAAACATAGTGACCTCTTTTCATGCCCCTGCAGATGAAAGCTTTGAGAAACTGCACAAAATTTTCTACACAAAATCTTTCAAAAATGTCAAATTTCATACAATTGATGTTGTCACGTGCAACTCAATTGATTTAGACAAGTCTGAAATTTTGCTGACTGGAAATGGGTTAAGTCAATAGAACTTTTTTTTCTATGATGACACGAAACATGTAAACTATATGTCAATTCATCCTTTTATTGACTATGTTTATTCTCCTTTAAATTTTTATATCATTTATTTACAACTGTAATTATACTATTTAGATGAACTCCGTCCGTTTTTTGTTTACATTTTGTTTTAAAGATTTCTACTTTTATTCATGGTAATTAATCTACTTTTAGGTATTTTTTACCTAACCAAACTAGACAGCCCTGGCGGTCTGGACGCGCTCCACAGGCCTGATTGTTTGTCTTGTTGAATGCAATTTCAAAATAATTACAAGCAAGTATGATGGCATATGGTCAGTAAGATTCTGTGAAAGTTCTGTATTGATTATTTAACACCAATGGTTGTAAAAGTGAAAATAAAGCCGTAAATAGCACTTAACTTGTGATGTAAAATTCAGATCAAGCTGAAAATTATACTAAAGCAAGCTCTTACGGTCACCAACATTCTCTACAAGTTTTGTCTTGAATAGTCAATATTTGTAGTTGCTAGAGTGAAAACAATGTCAAAATAGAGCGGAAAATGGCAATTTTGTCATTTTCAAGGGCACATAACTCATGATGTAAAATTCAGATCAAGCTGAAAATTCTACCAAGGCAAGATCTTATGGTCACCATCATTCTGTACAAGTTTTGTCTTGATTGTTTAATATATGTAGATTTAAGAGTAAAAATAAAGTCAAAACCAGCTATTTTTGACATTCAAGGGCAGATAACTCAGGATATTCTAATTCAATCCAAATTCTTTGAAGGAATCTGAGAGAGGGTCACCCAAGGATCATTCCTGTGAAGTTTGATTGAAATTCATTCAGTAGTTTCTGAGAAGAAAATTTTTAAAGAAAAAGTTTACGCACGGACGCACGACGGATACACTGCCATGACAATAGCCCGCTGGCCTGAAGGCCAGTGGAGCTAAAAATGGTTTGAATAATTTTCTTAGGACAAAGACAGCTTGGTAACCAGCTTGTTGTTCATTTGCCTATACATGTGATTTATTATTCTTTTATTATACACCCGAAGGGTCGTATTATGTTATGGCCCCGGTCGTCCGTCTGTCTGTCCGTCCATCTGTCCGTCCGTTAGCAATTTCTTGTGTGGGCAACTCCTCCTACAGTTTTGATCGGAATTTGATCAAACTTGCCACATTGAATCTCCATGGTGTCTAGTTGTGCACACCACTTACGGAATTCAGATAACTTTTTTCGTTCTTGAATTATCTGCCCTTGAATTAAAAAAATGCCCTTTTTCTTGTGTGCGCAACTCCTCCTACAGTTTTGATCAGAATTTCATCAAACTTTTCACAATAAATCTCCATGGTGTCTAGTTGTGCACACCGCTTACGGAATTCAGATAACTGTTTATGTTCTTGAATTATCTGCCCTTTAATTTAAGGAAAAATGCCCATTTTCTCAAAAATGCCCATTTTCTCGTGTGTGCAACTCCTACTGTTCCAACCAGAATTTAATCAAACTAGCCACAATGAATCTCTATGGTGTCTGTTTGTCAAAACAAAATTTCGAAAACATTTCATGTTTGAATTATCTGCCCTTGAATTTACAAAATGGCCAATTTTACTGACAAGCCCCTCTCGGGCATATATGCTCCGCTCTGCGAAGCTCTTGTTCTTCATACAGAGCTACAGAAAATAGGGGATTTTGTATTATCAAAATGCAACATTTCGTTTATTGTTCAAAGAACCAGAGGTTCGTTCTTTAGAGCGAGGTTTTTTTAAGATTTCTTAAGATGTTTTGGATAATGCGTTTTTAAGACCGAGACTTTGACCGAGCTGTTCCGAATACTCCATATTTATACAAATGATGTCATTTGTATAAAGTGTGGAGCATTCGGAACACCGCGGTTTATGAATTATGGGGCGTTCGGAACAACTCGGTCAAATCTCTTTTATATTGTTTGTACAGAGTTGACCAAGGGGTTCTGCATGAAGTATAGGGTAATGGCGCCTCCCATTGGGCGTCTTAAAATCTTGCTCTAAAGAGCGCTTTATCCTAAAATATCTTAAGAAATCTCAAGATATCTCGCTCTAAAGAACGCACCTCAGGTGATATGGGTAATCATTGCAATCATCTCCGACAGATGATTCAAATGAGTACTCACAAGATAGGGTTTGGATTTGAAACAACAAATTTATAATGCCTTTACCTCTTCCGATCTGTTGCTGTTTTCATACATTGTATTTCATGATTCAAAAACTTTTTTACAAGAGAGGAATTGTTTAGAAGCACCAAGGAAATAGACTGAAGGAAAGGTTAAGTTTATTATAAGGAATCTAGAACATTTAAAAATATCCCTTCAATCAATCCACTGAAACCAAAGAAATATATTTGTATTATGTTTTATTGCATTTGTTTATGTTTTGGTTTTACATTTTGTCTCAAAATTATAGATCTGTGATAATAAAATTTTAGTCAAACACTTTGTTTATCAATTTAATTATTGTTAAGCTGACTTTTGTTGAGCAAGAGACAGCAGATATGGGAAAACATGGACATAAAAAGAAACTGGTCAGTTTAAATCCACTCAACCCTATTTCCAGGGGTTATGAGTCCTGCTTGGCCAATGTCCATTTTTATGCTCCCCGAAAAAATTTCGGGGGAGCATATAGTCGCCACGCTGTCCGTCCGTCTGTCGGTGTGTACGTCCGTCCACAGCCAGATCTCAGCAACCCTTGGACCAAATTCAATGAAACTTCACATGTGAACTCCCTTGGATAATGCCTAGGTAGCTTTTTCTCCGTTTTTTAATTTTAGGATGTGTCATGGAAAAAGGGGCCTTAATGTAAAAATTAGTTTTTTGTTAATTTCTCTTCATCTAATGGGCAGAATTTAATGAAATTTTCTGCATATATGAGAAATGAGATGTTCTAGACCATGTTCTATAAATAATGTGTGTACAAAAAATATGTCATGGGAAAAGGGGGCTTAATGTATGATAGTTTTTATCTTGTGACAAACACTTATTTGGGGAGCATAATCCATCTATGACGGCTCTTGTTACATTTGATAAAAGTTATTTGTTTCACCAGCAAGTGTCAATCATCTATTTGAGAGAGCAGCTGGAAGCTCAGATTGGTCCAATGGATATTGTTCTGATGAGAGAAATATTGTAATCCACGGTTAGTTGCTCCAGTCACCGCTGCCCACAATATGACCATAGCAGTTGAAAGAGGTAATAAACCCCAATGAATCTATCAAACTGAATCCTTTTCAAGCTTGATTCATACAAGCTGGTAGAATAGAGATAGATCAGACTCTTCTGCCAGCCCAAAGGGGCGGATTTTGTGCAGTGGTAATGTGCTGGACTTGTAACAAAGGGGTCGCTGGTTGGATCTGCCGCCTCTCCAGTCTTTCAGATGAGACTTGAAACTGAGGTCCTGTCTCCATATGACCTTAACAGTTGAGTGGGACGTAAAATTCCATTATAACACGTTTCCGTAAAATCCATATATAGCGAAAGAAGAGCTACATTGGGTTTTATTTACAATAAAGACCCAATGTAATTATGCTTTGTGTATGCGCCAAAATGTTGTGTGGCGTCAAGGTAACTTCAATTATAATTATAACACGTTTCCGTAAAATCCATAAATAGCGAAAGAAGAACTGCATCGGGTTTTATTTACAATAAAGACCCTATGTAATTATGCTTTGTGTATGCGCCAAAACGTCACATGGCGTCAAGGTAACGTCAAATGACGTCACTTAACCGCCAATGCGTTTTCTACGCCGAAAACTAGTATATGGCAGAATTTTCATAAAATAACACATTTCTAATGTGCGTTTTTGTTATTTAGAGTGTTATAATGGAGATAATAACAAGTTTAGCGGTCTTTTTTGCGCAATAAAAACCTCTGTGCTCTGGACTAAGACAAATACCTCGGCCCTGTGCGCCTCGGTTTTTACCTACACATGTAGTCCGTCGCACATCGGGTTTTATTGGCAACAAAGACCGCTAATTATTCCATAATTAACCCATTACTGCACAGTGACGCCTTTTGACTCCCTCACAAGAAAAGCCATGGGAAAATATTGTGGAAAATGAAGAAATTGCTTGTGACAAGCAATTTCTTCATTTTCCACAATATTTTCTACACAAAAAGACCAAAAAATGTAAATTTTCATTCAGTTTTGATTGTCGTCTACAACATCTTTGAATTGGGAGCACCCCAAAATTTTGTAATTTGGGAAAGGATTAAATCCTAAGTTCTGCCAGCCAAAGTAGTTTACATGAATATTCCTGGTCAGCATGGCAAGGTTTAACTCTTTCCCAAATGGCAAATTTTTAGGGCGGTTCACTTCAAAAACTGCCACAAATGACAAAATGGAAGTTATTAACCCCTTCGCTGCCAGGGTACGGCATATGCCGTCCAGTGAAAATGTCGCTATAGTGCCAGGGTACAGCATATGCAGTCCGCTCGCGTGACTGAGAAAACCCCTCAATATTTTGTTCTATCTTTAACCCGAGTCGTAATGTGACTGAAAATTTGACCAATGATAATTTATCTTTGATTTATTTTACCTAAAAATAGAAAAATTGTCATAGGATAACATAAAAATAGCATAAATCTTGGGATTTTGACTTTGGAAATTGAAAGTCAAACAAGATGGCAGACGACAAAACACATGTGGTGCAAAAAAGTGAAAAATGCGTCTTGAAAGCTCAAATTATGTATGATGGATGAGGTTGTATTAATATAGCAAGACAATGTACCAGCTGATTATTCTACTAACTTTGAAAGGGAATGTTCGTTGGAGTTAGACTAGTAAAGTGAAAACAATGTTCGAGCTGATGGTAAGATTTTCGGCATTTTGTCATTTTTTTCAGTTGTCAAAGTTCAAGAAAGCAAAATGTAACATTGTGTGACTCAAAATCAACTAAAATATATTCACTGGATAGCATTTTTAATTATCTTTCGGAAAATATAAGGTCTTATATTGTTTTATTGGAAAGTTTTTTAGTTATCAGTTGTTTTATTACACTGCCGTCATTTTCCTAATTTCTTAGAAAATGGCCTGGCAAATACGAACCAATTTTCCAATATTTCTCTGGCATCGAAAGGGTTAAAGATAGTATTTGTGTAAAATATGACATAGAAAATATTGAGACAAAAGGAGAAACTGCTGGTTATCAGCAGTTTCTTCTTTTGTCTCAATGTTTTCCCAAGCCTTTTCTACTAGGCACGTCAAAACCAGGTCTTGTTTGGGAAAGGGTTAAGCCATTACCACTCATTGATGCTCCACAAGATAATGGCTTTAGAAAACATCATGGAAAAATGAAGAAATTATTTTTGACGAACAATTTCTTCATTTCCACACATTGTTTTCAACGCAGAAATACAAAGAAATGTAAACTTTTATTCAAATGAAATAGTTATCTGCCATATCTATGTACTTGGCCAGGTATATAATTATGTTGTTTGGTAATGGGGTACAATTTTGAATGGGAAAATAGCATATATTGTCTTCAAATTCAGCTTATATCACCTTGTGGGACTAAAATTTCCTCTTGCATATATGGGCAATATATTAAATCAATTCTACCCCAAACAAGACCTGCTGGTTTTGGCGTCCCTAATCAAACAAGCTTGGAAAAACAATGAAGAAAATGCTGAAAGCCAGCATTTTCTCCATTTGCCTCAAAATTTTCTAAGCAAAAATGTGTACACAAATCTGAACTTTATTATATTCCCGACAACGAAGTTGGTTATCAGTATTTTCTTCTTTTATCTCGCTGTTTTCCTAAGCTGTCTCTATTAGGGATCTTGAAAGCAAGTCTTTGCTTTGGAAACAGTTAATTATAACATTGATTTATTGTGGTTTAAGGCCTATTTTGGCCCGCAGTCATAGTACAGTTGCTAGCACATCAGACTCTCACTGAATACATGAGGTCCCCAGTTTTATGCACTGCCACAGCTATACTAATGGTTTGATAAAGGTCAATCTTTGTGGACAAGCAGCTGGAAGCTCAGTTAGTATTAGTATATGTTGTGGTACTGGTATGAGAAACTACAGGAATCCATGGTTATGTGCTCCAGCCGCCCAAACCTGACTATAGCGGAAAAAAGAGGTGTTAAATCCTAATCAATCTAATTAACCCCTCTTTAAACTGCTAAGGTCATATCACAACAGCTTGACACCTAACCATGGATTCCTGTTGTTTCATATCCAACTACTTCCACAACATCTTTACCTAGCCTTCAACTAAATCCCCACATATTAAGTTAACAAAATTGTCAAACCATTGGTGGGGGACAATTTTGTAAAAAACAAGAGTTGTCCGCGGACAACATAGCTCGCCTATACGAGAGCTTGTCACAAAATCAGCAATTTTTTTCAAAAGTAGGTCAAACTCCAAGGTCAAGGTCACAAGGTCAAAGGTCATGGTCCCAAATGAAAGGTCTTGTCGAGATGTATCTATGTATGAAATATCAAGGCTGTATCTCTAATAGTGCCTGAGATATAGGCCAGGTTAAAGTTTTTCAAAAGTAGGTCAAACTCCAAGGTCAAGGTCACAAGGTCAAAGGTCATGGTCCCAAATGAAAGGTCTTGTCGAGATGTATCTATGTATGAAATATCAAGGCTGTATCACCAATAGTGCCTGAGATATAGACCAGGTTAAAGTATTTCAAGTGAAGACGCGACGGGACGGGACGTGACGCCGACGCCGACACTAGGGCTGTGACATTAGCTCCCCGGACATAAGTCCCGGCTCGCTAAAAAGGATGTTTGCAGCAGGGAAACAGTTAATACGTAGTTAGGAATGCTTTTCATAAAACAATAGATACTATGGAAAAATGATCACTTTAATATTTATCATAGTATCAAAGCAATATATACAAAACATAATAGAGCAACAAGATGTACTTATGATATTTCTATAACCAAACCAACAACAAGTTTCAACTTATGATTTTTGTACTTGGCATTCAAAATGGTAGTAAAGGAAAAATAAATACATTGTCATGTGAAACGTGTGTCATTTGCACGGTGGATAATCACGTAATGCAATAATTACTGAATATCTTCAATAACTTAGTTAATACGGGACCGATTTGTATTCAGTTTGAAGCAGAGAATGTGGACAGACGTCACACATTAGATGAACATGGTTGATTTTTAACTGATAAAAAAATTATTGAAGATAAACCAAAATTTTGGTTTATCTTCAATAACTATTTTATCAGTTGATTTTTTAAAAATCTTTCACAACCATGTTATTCCTGACATTTTTCCACCTTCTCTACTTCAAACCGAATTCAAATTGGTCAAGTATTAAAAAAGATATTGAAGATTATCGGAAATTCTGAGTCACGTGATTATAGACCGTGATTTGGTCAAATCTTTCACCCAAATGTCCAAATTCTATGGCTGTAGAAATTGAACCCTGTTGCAGAAGGCAGAGAATTTTTGTGAAAACAGATCAATCTACACCTTTATGTATACAAGAGGGCCAAGATGGCCCTATATCGCTCACCTTAGAGATCATCAAGATGATAATTTTTTGTCTCATCTCAAATACACAACTTTTGGACAACATTCATTAAAGAAAACAATTTAAACAATTCTGGTAGTAGAGTTATACTACCAAGGGAAGTGCAAAATTTACCTTAAGGATCTCTGATAAACCGGTTGTTTGGGAAAGGGTTAAGCCAAACAGTTTAGAAGAAGATTGTACAAGATTTCCTTCTTTGTCTCTTTATGAAATTCCATACCCACAACATACGGTCAATTTTCCTTGTATCACAATACTTTGAAATATTTTGGTAGTGGGCCTTGAGATGATTCTACACACAAAATTTAAAAGCTCTAGGCCAAACGGTTCAGGAGAAAAAGATTGTACAAGATTTCCTTCTTTGTCCCTTTATGAAATTCGATACCCACAACATAGGGCCAATTTTCCTTGTATCATAATAATTTAAAGCATTTTGGTAGAGGGCCCTGAGATGATTCAACACACAAAATTTCAAAGCTCTAGGCCAAACGGTTCAGGAGAAGAAGATTGTACATGATTTCCTTCTTTGTTTCTATATGAAATTTGATACCCACAACATAGGGCCAATTTTCCTTGTATCACAATAATATGAAGTATTGTGATAGAGGGCCTTAAGATGATTCTACACACAAAATTTGAAAGCTCTAGGCCAAACGGTTCAGGAGAAGAAGATTGTACAAGATTTCCTTCTTTGTTTCTATATAAAATTCGATACCCACAACATAGGGCCATTTTTCCTTGTATCACTATAATTTGAAGTATTTTGGTAGAGGGCCTTGAGATGATTCTACAAACAAAATTTCAAAGCTCTAGGCCAAACTGCTCAGGAGAAAAAGATTGTACAAGATTTCCTTCTTTGTCTCTTTATGAAATTCCATACCCACAACATAGGGCCAATTTTCCTTGTATCACAATAATTTGAAATATTTTGGTAGAGGGCCCTGAGATGATTCTACACACAAAATTTAAAAGCTCTAGGCCAATTGGTTCAGGAGAAAAAGATTGTACAATATTTCCTTCTTTGTTTCTATATGAAATTTGATACCCACAACATAGGGCCAATTTTCCTTGTATCACTATAATTTGAAGTATTTTGGTAGAGGGCCTTGAGATGATTCTACACACAAAATTTCAAAGCTCTAGGCCAAACAGTCCAGGAGAAAAAGATTGTACAAGATTTCCTTCTTTGTTTCTATATGAAATTCGATACCCACAACATAGGGCCAATTTTCCTTGTATCATAATAATTTTAGGTATTGTGATAGAGGGCCTTGAGATGATTCTACAAAGACAAGAGGGCCAAGATGGTCCTGCATCGCTCACCTGAGAGGACTTTGAGATAAACATCTTGCAATCTTCAAACTCCCATGACCCACTTTTTACATGACCTACATATTAAAATGAACATTCTGAACAATTTTCACTATGAGTAAATATTTAGGTTCTTAGAGCAACTAGAAAGACCTGAAGGTCTTGAGTCGCTCCACAGGCCTGAATTTCTTGTGGTTTACTATAAAAAATTTGACAAATTTATCTAAATGCTTAAACTGATATATTTTTAAATTCTTGTGATTCTTAGAGCAGTAACAAAGTAAAGAGAAGCAATTATGTGGTCAAAGCGAAAAGAAGGTAAATGATTGACTAATATTTTGGGGATTTTTAGAGTGATGATAAAGTTGAAAACTGTCATTATGCCAAATTCAAGGGCACATAATTCAATATGTGAGTTAATAATTGTGGTAGACTAAGGGAAGTAACTTTTGATATGAGCAATTTAAAGTTCAGTAAGTGTTGTTTTTCTTTATGATAATTAGTTCAAGAAGTTGCCATTGTGCATGTAACATAGTGGTCATGAAAATAAAGAGACATTCTGATCTAAAAATATGATTTTGACTTGATAATTTATGTATTGAACACCACAATAACCAAGCTGAATATTAAACTCGAGCAAGATCTTATGGTCTGTCCAAATTTTGTCAGTATTAATCTATAATTGTGGCCACAAAAGTGAAAAAAGTGTCGAAAACTGAAATTTTGTCAATTTCTAGGGCACATAACTCAGATTGTAGCAATGCAATCATCCTGAAAATTACACAAAAGCAAGATCTTGTTGTCAATAAGATTCTGTCCAAATATCATCTTGATTGGTTAACAATTATGGTTGTTAGAGTGAAAACAAAGTCAAAAATTAAAATTTTGTCAAATTCAAGGGCACATAACTCATGATGTAAAATTCCGATCAAGCTGAAAATTGAACCCAGGCAGGATATCATGCTTATATATATTCTGTCCAAGTTTTGTCTTGATTGGTTAATATTTGTAGATTTTAGAGTAAAAATAAAGTCAAAACCAGCTTTTTTTGACGTTCAAGGGCAGATAACTCAAGTTATTCTGATTCAATCCAAACTCTTTGTAGGAATCTGAGAGAGGGTCACCCAAGGATCATTCCTGTGAAGTTTGGTTGAAATCCATCCAGTAGTTTCTGAGGAGAAGATTTTTAAAGAAAAAGTTTACGGACGCACGGACGGACGCACGGACGGACGCACGACGGACACACCGCCATGACAATAGCCCGCTGGCCTGAAAGGCCAGTGGAGCTAAAAACAAGATTTGACCTTTTGACCTAGTTTAAAACCTAGCATTAGTCACTTTCTACATGAACCATTTATCATCAAGATAAGCAATTTTCACAATGATGAATAAATATTTTGATATTTTAGAGCAAAAAACAAAATTTGACCTATATTTTGACCTCCCATGGCCCACTTTATACATGCCCCAGATATTGTCAAAATAAACATTATGAACAATTTTCACAATGATTCAGATATCGTTATGGTTCTAAATGCAGAAATAAGATTTGACCTAGTGACCTAGTTTCTGACCTCACATGGCCTCATTTTTACATTGACCAGATATCATCAAGATAAATATTCTGAACAATTTTCACAATGATAAAGTAAATATTTCGGTTCCTAGAGCAAAAATAAGATTTGACATAGTGACCTAGTTTTAGAACTCACGTGACACACTTTTCACATCACCAAGATATCATCAAGATAAATATTCTGAATAATTTTCACAATGATAAAGTAAACATTTTGGTTCTTAGAGCAAAAACAAAATTTGACCTAGTGACCTAGTTTTTAACCTTGAATGACCTGCTATTCATATCACCAAGACATCATCAATATAAACATTCTGAATTTTTACAATGATTGAGTAAATATTTCGGTTCGTAGAGGAAAAACAAGATTTGACCTAGTGACCTAGTTTCTGACCTCACATGGCCCCCTTTTTACATTGACCAGATATACTTAAGATAAATATTCTGAACAATTTTCACCGCGATAAAGTAAATATTTTGATTCCTAGAGCAAAAACAAGATTTGACCTAGTGACCTAATTTCAGACCTCGCATGACCCACTTTTCACATCACCAAGATATCATCGAGATAAACATTCTGAACAATTTTCACCATGACAAAGTAAATATTTTGGTTCCTAGAGCAAAAACAAGATTTGACCTAGTGACCTAAGTTTTAACCTCAAATGACCTGTTATTCATATCACCAAGATATCACCAAGTTAAACATTCTGAATTTTCAGAATGATTGAGTAAATATTTTGGTTCTAAGAGGAAAACAAGAATTGACCTAGAGACCTAGTTTCTGACCTCACATGACCCACTTTTAAAATGACCCAAATTTCGTCAAGATAAACATTCTGAACAATTTTCACAATGTTTGATTAGTTTCCGTTCTTAAAGAAAAACCAAGATTTGACCCAATGACCTAGTTTTGACCTTACATGACCCACACTTTAAACATTACCTAGATATCAAGATAAGTATTTAGGATAGTTTTGACAAAGTTTTAGGGCAATATTGGCATCTCTAGAGCAAAAGGAAGGATTCTGTAATATTTGACCTTGTGACCTAGTTTTTGACCTTGCATGACCCATCTTTGACCATGACCAAGATATCATCAAGATAAACATTTAGGACAATTTTGACAAAGTTTAGACAACAATTGGCACTTCCAGAGGAAAAGGGAGGATTTTACTAGATTTGGCCTCGTGACCTAGTTTATGACCTGGCATGATCCACTTCTTGACATGACCTAGATATCATCAAGATAAACATTCAGGACAATTTTGAGAAAGTTTGGGCCAAAACTGGCATGTCCGGGCCAAAATGAAGGATTTTAAAAGATTTGACCTTGTGACCTAGATTTTGACCTTGTATGACCCACTTTTCATCATTTGATAGATATAATCGAGATAAACATTGAGGACAATTTCGACAAAGTTTGGACAAGAATTGGCACTTCCAGAGCAAAATAAAGGATTTTGTAAGATTTGACCTCTTGACCTACTTAATGACCTAGCATGACCCACTTCTTAACTTAACGTTGACATCATCAAAATAAACATTCATGACAATTTCTACAAAGTTTGGACCTAAATTGGCACTTCCAGTGTAAAAAGATGGATTTTACAATATTTGACCTAGTGACCTAGTTATTGACCTGGCTTGACCTATTTTTTATCTTGACCTAAATATCATCAAGACGAATATTCTGATCAATTTTCACAACGATTGAGCATTAAATGTGGCCCCTAGAGCAGAAAGAAGATTTGACCTAGTGACCTACTTTTTGACCCCATTATGGCCCCGATTCAAATTCTTTGAAGTATTTTGAAAAAGCATGACCCATAGATCATATGTGTGAAATATGATTGAATTCTACCAAGTACTTTAGGAGGAGAAGATTTTTTTGTGAAAAGTTGACGGATGGACAGATGGACAGATAGACAGTTAGACAGTTAGACAGACAGACGCCGGACAACAGACCGATCACAATACCTCACCTCGAGCACTTTGTGCTCAGGTGAGCTAATAAATCCTGTAGGGAAAAGGAGTTATGCTGATTATCAGCATTTTCTTCTTTTACCTCAAGCATTTCTCTACTAAAAACCATTATGGCCTAGTATGTTGAAAATCCTGGTAATAAGCATATTCTTAAGAGCATCAAATCCAGGAATTGTTTAGGGAAAAAGTTAACCCTTTACTAGACAACAAAATTTTAGAGTGTTCCAAATCCAAAGATGTTACAGACGACAATTTCAAGTGAATAAATTTTTTTTGGTCTATCAGGATAGAATGTATTGTGGGAAATGAAGAAATTTCTTGCTACAAGCAATTTCTTCATTTTCCACAATGTTTTCCAAAGCTTTTATCTTTTGGGGCAAAACAGGCATCATTATATTGTTATTGGGTAGTTAATATGTTGAGCATTATTAAAAGACAACTTAGGTGGGCTTTTTCTCTCACTAAATATGATGTTTCTTGGGTTCATGATAGAATAATGCTAGCATATGCAATCTATTATGCACTTAGACTGTCAATATTTGCATTTACAACAATTACAATTCTATGGTTGTTGTTTCAAAGACATGATATGATAATTCTTAAAATCATGAAAATGACAACAAATGTTAAGCTTTTGTCTAAAAACATGATAAAAATTATGATTTTGTGAAACACTTAGAGGTATGCCCCAATAATTGCATAACCTCTAAAGGTGACCTTGACTTTACAATGACCTTGAAGGTTGGCTAACATCCATCAAGATACCAAAACAAACATGTAAGATGCACAATGCCTAATTTGATACTTTTTTGACAAACATCATCACTGTGTATAATCATGTGGTACAATATTTTCAAAAAATCTTCAATAATTTTGTAAACACTTGACCGATTTGAATTCGGTTTGAAGCAGAGAATGTTAACAGACATCACGCATTAGATGGACATAGTTGATTTTTGAAAAATTAACGGATAAAGAAGTAATTGAAGATAAACCTTTAATAACTTTTTTATCAGTTTTTTTTTTCAAAAATCCAACATGTATAGCTTATTCCTGGCATTTTCCCACATTCTCTGCTTCAAACCAAATTTAAATTGGTCTAGTATTAAAAAAGATATTGAAAATCATCGGAAATTCTGATTCACATGATTATACACGTGATCATTATACTACACGAAAAAATAAAGCATTTGCCTCAATATGACCTTGTAGTTTTAGATCTAACTTTCGTACAAAAACATAAGAATAAATAATCTATAACCAAAATATGATCAATGGAACTGTAAGAACTTAAAGAAAAGATCATTTCACCTTGTAGAAATGGTTGTAACTTTCATAATGAGTATTTATTTTGAGCTTGATCTACTTAATATACTATAGCACTCAGCAGATGCCTATTGTTGTATAATGTAACATACCAAATATGATCAAAACAGCAATATAGCTGTTTATTCAGACAGGTTAACAACAGTAAAGTAAATTGTTTAAGAGATAGAAGTGGGTAAATGCATCCTAAATTTCTTACCCTGTGTTGTGGGTACTCATTAGAATCGTCTTGATGAGAAAATTTCAATGAGTACCCACAGCATACGCTTTAACCCACAGCATAGGGTTTGATAAACATTGAAAGATATTTAGTACCCCCCCCCCCCCCCGGTACTTTCAACGCCATTATCCTCTCTAACCATGGCCCGATTGTATAAATTTTGGTTAGCGCTAACCAAGTGTTTAAATACCGGCTTTCATTAGATTTCCCTGTAACAACACAGACAATTTCAACCAAAACTGGTATTTAACCATTTGGTTAGTGCTAACCAATGTTTATACAACCGGGTCCTGAGAGCTTTGAAGCAATATGCCCTGTACTAGAACCTTTCTCAAAACTGAAAAAAATTAAGTTTGCTCCACTATAAAAGAAGCTACAGAAGACAAAAGTTAATGTTAATAAATACGGTATTTGTGAACAACATAACACAAAATATTGAGACAAAAGAAGAAAATACTGGTCAGTATTTTCTTCTTTTGCTTCAATATTTTCCAAGGCCTTTCCCTTAAAGGATCTCAAAACCAGGTCTTGTTTCGTAAAGGGTCAAGTAGAAAGGGCACAGAAAAAATGCTCCTTATGACTGAATCATGCTGAGCTACAGATAAGAGGGACTGAAGGCTATCTAAAAAGCATTATTTCATTTATATTGTGTGTACTCATTGAAATCGTCCCATCAAGACAATTCCAACGAGTACCCACAACATAGGGTTTGGAAATGAAATGACAAAGTTAGAATGTCAGTACCCCTAATAATCTGTAGCTCTGTTCAAAATGAATGTATGAGGACAGCACTTGTGAACCGTTTCAATGTCCAGCTATTTACAAATATCATCTGGACTTGTAGCCATAAATATCCTCTAGACTAGTGGCAGGTCTCAGCTTCTGATCCGGTCCCACTATAAATAGAAGTGATGAATAAAATTGGTTACAATCAAGAAATTTGCAACAAGTGATCCAAAGGAGGTTCAAGAGAACTCCCCTTATATCCCTTTTTTGGTCTTTAGGAATCAAATTTTGTTGATTTACCTAATTTACCTGTTAATGTCTGAACAGTATAGATAGTCAAACTAGCCCACACAAATTCACAATATGGCTAAGAAAACAAGAGTTGTCCGCGGACAACATAGCTCGCCTATACGGGAGCTTGTCACAAAAACAGCATTTTTTTTAAAAGTAGGTCAAACTCCAAGGTCAAGGTCACAAGGTCAAGGGTCATGGTCCCAAATGAAAGGTCTTGTCAAAATGTATCTATGTATGAAATATCAAGGCTGTATCTCTAATAGTGCCTGAGATATAGGCCAGGTTAAAGTTTTTCAAAAGTAGGTCAAACTCCAAGGTCAAGGTCACTAGGTCAAAGGTCATGGTCCCAAATGAAAGGTCTTGTAGAGACGTATCTATGTATGAAATATCAAGGCTGTATCTCTAATAGTGCCTGAGATATAGGCCAGGTTAAAGTTTTTCAAAAGTAGGTCAAACTCCAAGGTCAAGGTCACTAGGTCAAAGGTCATGGTCCCAAATGAAGGGTCTTGTCGAGATGTATCTATGTATGAAATATCAAGGCTGTATCTCTAATAGTGCCTGAGATATAGACCAGGTTAAAGTTTTTCAAGTGAAGACAGGACGGGACGCGACGCCGACACTAGGGCTGTGATATTAGCTCTCCGAAAATAAAGTCCCGGCTCGCTAAAAATGGAAATGGAGTGTACTTCGACGGCCCAGTGCAAAACTATTGTAAAGTTCTACATATTTTTTTCAGAAATTCACTTTTTTGCATTTTCTGAATCCTTAAGAAGGAATGCATCATGCGTTTTTAATATTGGGTTTCAATTCTGTATAATAACAAGAGTTGTCCGCGGACAACGTAGCTCGCCTATATGGGAGCTTGTCACAAAAACAGCAAATTTTTAAAAGAAGGTCAAACTCCAAGGTCAAGGTCACAAGGTCAAGGGTAATGGTCCCAAATGAAAGGTCTTGTCGAGATGTATCTATGTATGAAATATTACGGCTGTATCTCTAATAGTGCCTAAGATATAGGCCAGGTTAAAGTTTTTCAAAAGTAGGTCAAACTCCAAGGTCAAGGTCACTAGGTCATGGTCCCAAATGAAAGGTCTTGTCGAGATGTATCTATGTATGAAATATCAAGGCTGTATCTCTAATAGTGCCTAAGATATAGACCAGGTTAAAGTTTTTCAAGTGAAGACGCGACGGGACGGGACGCGACGCCGACACTAGGGCTGTGACATTAGCTCCCCGGACATAGAGTCCCGGCTCGTTAAAAAAGATATTCAGAATTCAAAAAATATTTTATTGTTAACTTTATCTCTTTAACTTTAAGAAAATTATTAAGTTTTTTCCCTCTCCTGTAATTTTTTTCAAAATGTAATTAAAATAGATTTGCACTAAGCCCTCGAGTTACACAAATGTAGTAAAACAACAGCATTGTAATTGGGCTCATTTTCAAAAGTAATGTATCATCAGATGGAAAAATTAGAGATAGAAAAAGAACTGTTGAAAACAATGGACAATTTCGTTTTGTTATAGACTTTCTTTTCTTTTTTAAATTGCTAATATTTTATCAATAGGCAAAGATGTAAAGAATTATAAGGAATGTGATCTAAGCCAATCAATATACAGTCGACACTCGTTATGTCGACATTGGATAAGTCAAATTTTTGCTTAAGTCGAAGTACAAATCTGGGCCCGTCCTTATCAATGGATATAATTTTTTCAAGCAAAATAATTTTGAACTGAATATAGCTATTGAAATATAGTAGGAAAAGGATAGAAATTGCTGGAAACGAGCAATTTCTTTCCTTTTCATACTATATTTCTATAATAATCATACTTGATTAGTTTCAAAAACGGTCAAATATCAACTTTATCGAAGCCGAATAAAATCAGATGAGTCTAACTCCGGATATGTCGAAGTAATTTGACGTCCCATCCGACTTCGACACAACGAGTGTCGACTGTATAAGGAATGTGATCTTAGTGAATCAGATATAAAATTCCCCACCTCTGTCCTTGCAAAGTCCCTTGGTAATTCCTTAGCGTTGTTTGTGGTGTTTCCATTCGCGCCATGCATCACCAACATGCGCAGGAGGACCTCTTTATGTTGAGACGGGAACCGAGACAGACCAGCTGCGATATGTAGACATGTATCCCCAGATCGCGTCTTGTCCTGAAGCAGGGCCCGTCGTCGATCTGCCGTAAACAACTCGAGGTACTCTCGTATGAGGTCCAGATCTCGGGTCTCTATAACCATGATTAATGGAGTCTTACTGCTGGCCTGCTCCTATACAGACAAATTTCCAAGTATTACTGTAAACCAGGAAATTATTTCGCGCTTTTTAAGTTAGCGTCTTTCGCGGGTGGGTGTGATCCGCGAACTTAGAACGCCGCGAATAGGCTACTTTGGATAAAAACGCGAACTTTAATCGCTTTGATAGTTTTTGCTTGGGGAAATCCTATGGGGAGATGTTTTATTTACACAAGATTTATTTGTTACTATGTAATCAATGGAAATAGCTTTTTCATAACAGGATATAAGTGAAAAGTTTTCTTTATTACAGACTACTTTCGTTTTCATCCAAAAACACATAGATATTGTGACATGTTGAAAAACACGACATCGAAAGATAACCCAACTTATTCAACTAGATATGCCTGCCTGAAATTGAGAAAAGGGGTCGTTTGGCATTCGAATGCCGAGTTTAATAGCCAATGTCGATTAACGTTTAAAACCTCGTAACTGTAGTTTGAAATAAGCCACAGCTACGAGGTTTGAATTGTCCTTCGATGATTTTGAATAAAACTGTCATTATCACTTCTAGACGCTATAGGTAAATAGGTGTGAAGTTAATGTAAAGTTAATGTAACGCTCAAATTCTATGCATTGTGTTACAATCTGTAATCAAGTATACTATAAGGTGTGAAATAAAACAATGGGTCGATTGAAACTCACTTCGACCAAACTGTCAATGGCGACTGAAATAACGTAAATACAGTCATAATTCAATATGTAATTATCCAAGTATCAGATTCCCCATATTATTCAACATATCAATTTTTTAATTTCCCCATAGCGAGTTTTGTTTCGCGCGATTCGCGGACAGCATTGATCCGCGAACTTAAAACGTCGCGAACAAGCCAGAGTGCATGAAAACGCGAACATTTCTTGACGCGAACTTATCCTGGTTTACAGTAATTTGCAATTTATATTACCTAGCTTCCCACTTCTTTATTTCAAGGCTTTTTGTTACCCCTTTATCAAACGACAAAATTCTAGACTGGTCAAAATCCAAATATGTTGCAAACAACTATTTTAAGAGAATGGTAGAACAAGCAATTTCTTCATTTCCAACAATTTTTCCTTAGCTGGGAGCACTGTAATTGAATATTTCTAATTGATTGAGCAGAATTGTAAATATATGATGGGCTTTTCATTCTTTAATTTAAGTTTAGATTGTGCCTAAATCACTGCTGTCATTTTTCCCTTAACCCTTTCCCAAACGACAAATTTTTGGGGTGGTCCTATTCAAAACCTGCCAAAAATGATAAAATGGAAGTTAAAAAAGATATAATTTGTGTGAAATATGGCACAGAAAATATTGAGACAAAAGGAGAAACTGCTGGTTATCAGCAGTTTCTTCTTTTGTTTCAATGTTTTCCCAAGCCTTTTCTAAAAGGGACGTCAAAACCAGGTCTTGTTTGGGAAAGGGTTAAGTTGGTTGTAATAAAAGTTAAAAAGAAAAGAAATAAAACATAGCCCAATGCTGGATTCAAACAAACAGGGTGTTAGATATAAGTAAATACAGAGTTACGTACCCTAATGCCAACATCGGCCCCATATTTAATTAGTTCCGTAACCAGTCTTTTACAACTCTTCTGTGGTGGCGATTGGTTTCTCAAGACAATGTGTAATGGAGTCAATGTCTCACAAGATTAAAGCTTTAGAAAACATTGTTGAAAATGAAGAAATTGCTTGTAACAAGCAATTTCTTCATTTCCTACAATGTTTTTCTACCCCAAAAGACCAAAAAATGTCAATTTCATTCACTTCAAATTGTCGTCTGCAACATCTTTGAATTTGGACAAGCCCAAAATTTTGCTGCTTGAGAAAGGGTTGAATACAGAGTTACATACCCTTATGCCAACATCAGCCCCATACTTGATAAGTTCTGTAATCAGTCGTTTACAACTCTTCTGTGGTGGAGAATGATTTCTCAAGGCAATGTGTAATGGTGTCAACTCTACAAGTAAAATGCAACACAATCATAACCTTTCCCAAACAAGACCTGGTTTTGACATACCTGAGAGAAATATATTCCATGAAAAAGAAGCAGAAAAATAAAAGAAAACTTTATGTAAATTGTCCAAATTTAAATGATGAAAATGATACACCTTCATTCCTAACCGAGACATTCTAGACAGGGCTTCTTTTATAACTTAGAAACAAAAAATTATCATTCCGTTAAAATGTTCAAGTTTGAATTGTCTAAAATTACCGCATGTTTGTGTTAAAGGGGCTCATTCTATATTTTTATGCTTCCGAACTGTTCTGGAACTCATATTTGTGCATGGAAAAACAATTAGCAATGCATAAAAACCTCAATCTCGGCAAAAAACACCTTTCCTTTGCTATAGATCAATCCTTTACAAGCATGTTTACACATTCTATTTTTACTTCAAAACAAGACAAGGTCACGGTCAACGAGACACACCTCCGCGATATTAACACACCGTACAACCGGCTGTGTCGATGACTGTGACCTTATTTGCGAGGAATACGTGAAAAGGTTTATTTTGTACAAGCACTGAACATTTATACGCGTATTTATCAACTATAGAATACCAAAGATCCTTTCGTTTATTCATAAAAGTAAATTCATTTGACCTACCATGCACATGACATCAGATGCCGATTCTGTCTTCGCTGACTTTCTACGCAGCCGGTTGTACGGTGTGTTAAATCTCACTGAGCACAGATGACGTATCTCTGACGTAATTGATTTTTGAAGGTTGGGCATATGTAGCCGTTTCAAAACAAAAACAAGGACGACCAGCATGTTATTAATTGACTTGGATTTTAATACTTAATAAAGCTCGTGGAGTGCTAACAATGGACATAAATGATCTACCCCTTCAGGTTGGTAATTTCATACGTTATTTCTGGGTTGTAATTATTGTGTCATTTGCATTTTCGACAGCCTAGCTCGTCTCCCTTTAACTAATATTATTGCCTAAAATGTGTCTTTTCAGTCTGTTATTGGCATTGGATAACAAGCAAAAATCAGTCTGATATTGTCAAAAACAGTCGTTATTCAGTAAATTCACGTGCATTATCGGACCAGTTTTGCATTCACATATCCTCGATCGGGGATAATTGTTGTGAGTGCTTCAGAAAATTGAAAATAAAGCCGAAATTTTGTCATTTCCCTTTTCCGCGATGTAAATTCTTATAAGACCCCATTTCCAGTTTACACCCCAATAAAACTAGGCCTCCCAGTGTAACCATATCTGATGACGTAATATAACTCTAGTGACGTAGGTTTTTAAAATTCTTGGAATCAAAAGGTAAACAAACGTCAAACGGGCAGCTGACAGATTTTGAACTAAAAGTGGATTTCGTGGACATGGAAGAATATAAATTAGAATTGAGTGGTTGTGGTCTAGGTCAAATGTGATGGTAAGCCTATGTGTTTCTTGTTCTTCTTTTAGTTACTGCAATTTTTCCTTTACAACTTTGTTTTTTATCGAAATGAACGAATGTCTGAAACGAACCAGAGATCTACCTCAGACCTTTTGTTTTATTACTGTACCCGCACTGAAATGAACGTTAGAATATCCAGAGTATGTTTCCAAAAGAAAACTTAGTCGAATATTGTTACGATTTCGCCAACCCAAATGAAGATTATGTCAGTAAAAATGCGATGAAACTTGACTACATAGCTACACGATGAAAATCTAACGGCCCGTCTAGTGGATATCGGACTTACTCGATATATGTCGAGTCGAATGCCGGAAAACTCTGGTGTCTGTCGGTGAAAATGTGGCTAAATTTTCACAAAGTTTTTCAGTTATTCGTCTTATTTTATTACATTTCTTTGCAAATTCTTCATATTTTATGCAATAATAGCGTCAATTCACGTTTTTTCGGTCGTTAACATTCTCAGAGGCCCACAAAATGGGTTATCGCCCTCGACCTTCGGTCTCAGGCGATAACGCATTTTTTGGGCCTCTGAGAATGTTAACGACCTCAAAAACGTGAATTAACCCTATATTATTGCCTAAAATGTGTGTTTTCAGTCTGATATTGGCATTGTATAACCAGCAGAAAGCGGGCGGATATCCAGAGAAATCGTGCCTTAATCGGCAGATTCACGTGCGATATCGGACCAGTTTTGCACTCAAATATCCTCGATCGGGGATTTGTTGTGAGTGCTTCAGAAAATTGAAAATAAAGCCGAAATTTTGTCATTTCCCTTTTCCGCGATGTAAATTCTTGTAAGACCCCATTTCCAGTTTACATCCCAATAAATAAACTAGGTCTCCCAGTGTAACCATATCTGATGACGTAATAAATATAGTGACGTAGGTTTAATTCTTGGAATCAAAAAGTAAACAAACGGGCAGTTGACAGATTTTAAACTAAAAGTGTATTTCGTGGACATGGAAGGATAGAAATTAGAATTGAGTGGTTGTGGTCTAGGTCAAATGTGGTGGTAAGCCTATGTGTTTCTTGTTCTTCTTTTAGTTACTGCAATTTTTCCTTTACAACTTTGTTTTTATTGAAATGAACGAATGTCTGAAACGAACCAAACGGTCCAGAGATCTACCTTGGAAATTCCGACCTTTTAATTTATTACTCGCACTGAAATGAACGTTAGGATATCCGGAGCATGTTTCCAAAAGAAAACTAAGTCGAATATTGTTAGGATTTCGCCAACCCAAATGAAGATTATGTCAGGAAAAATGCGATGAAACTTGACTATATAGCTACACGATGAAAATCTAACGGCCCGTCTAGTGGATATCGCACTTACTCGATATATGTCGAGTCGAATGCCGGAAAACTCTGGTATCTGTCGGTGTAAATGTGGCTAAATTTTCACTAAGTTTTTTAGTTATTTGTCTTATTTTATTACATTTCTTTGCAAATTATTCATATTTTATGCAATAATAGCGTCAATTCACATTTTTTCGGTCGTTAACATTCTCAGAGGCCCACAAAATGGGTTATCGCCTTCGACCTCCGGTCTCAGGCGATAACGCATTTTTTGGGCCTCTGAGAATGTTAACGACCTCAAAAACGTGAATTAATCCTATATCAAATATTTTGAAGGACCAGAGAAAGAGATAAGAGGAGCAAAACTATTCTAAATTTGTAATTTCAAATCCAACCCCTAGGTTGTGGTTACTCATTAGAATTGCCTCATGGAGACAATGCCAATAAATACCCACAATATAGAGTTTGATGAACAATTTATGATATATTGCATTTTGAGAACCCATTACCCCCTCTTATCTGTAGCTCTGAAGGACCATTTGCTTTGTTTGAATGAGCCCATTACCAGAAGACAAAACTTAAGACTAATCCAAATTCAAAGATGATGCAGACAACAATTTCAAGTGAATAAAATTCTAAATTGTTTAGTCTAATTACATAAAAAACATTGTGGGAAATAAAGAAATTGCTTGTGACAAGCAATTTCTTCATTTTCCACAGTGCTTTTCAAAGCCTTTATCTTTTAACCAATTACCAGATGACAAAATATTAGACTTGTCCAAATTCAAAGCTGATGCAGACGACAAATTTAAGTGCATGAAATTGTGTATTCTTTGGTAATTTTGTGTAGAAATTATTGTGGTAAAATGAAGAAATTGCTTGTCACAAGCAATTTCTTCATTTTCTACAATGTTTTCGCGAACCGATTTCTTGTAGGGAGTCAAAAAAGAGTGACTTTGTGGTAATGGATCAAGGAGTCAAAAATAGTCAATGAGTGGAAATAGCTGAAATTGGTTCTAACTAGACAATTTTTAAGATAAAAGTAACTCACTATCCCCGATACTGAGTAGATTCATGTTGAGATCGAGGTATTTAGATCGCATCATCTCCAGAATACCCACAGCACTGTCTCCCATCATACAGACCAGATGTAATGGAGATCGCCATACATATTCATACCGGCCTGTGTTTATCTGTAAACAATGTTTATATTTATGCAGGCTGTCAACCAAGTCTTCTAAAAAAATATAGGAGTACTGATAGGATTATATTTCAAGAATAAGAGGGCCATGACGGCCCTGTATCGCTCCACTGACTTTTAGACTTTTAGACTACGAAATTTTTCAAGGAATATAATAGAAGGCTATCCAAAAAAGATTCATGCTACACCACAATGAAATTCAATAAGCAATTATGGAAGAGAAATATTTTTAAAGTTTTCTTAAAATTACACTATGTTTCATATAGCGAAAAATAGCCCAGCCAGTCTTGTACCCTATACAGTCTCTACCTTTAGTGCCACTTCCGAAAACCTGTGTACTCTATACTACATTGCACTTTTCATCAGAATTGATGGCTTTTGAGACACTTAAAATACTGGGTGTATAACATAGCGCCCATTTTCATATTACCACAATAGGCATCATCCTTGTGACTAGAAAAAATATTCTGATAAAGTTTCATGATTATTGGACCAAAATTATAGCCTCTAGAGTGCTAACAAGGATTTTGTCATTAAGGCCCCTTTTCCTGTGATATCCAATGGAACATTTCCATATTCAACAGAGTTCATCCAAGTGACTATATAAAGATTCTGACAAAGTTTCTTCAAGATTGGTAAAAATTGTTAGCCTCTACATTTCCACTGATATCCAACATAACATTCCCATTTTCATAGGGTTCATCCTTCTGACCAAATAAACATTCTGACCAAGCTTCATGAAGATTGGGCCATAATGTGACCTCTACAGTGCTAACCAAGTAATTGTTGACGACACACAATGCACGAAGATAGGAGAATTATAGGAATATAGGAGGTGCTTAAAAATATAGGATTTGGACCCAAAACATAGGAGTTTTATAGGAAAATAGGAATTGGTTGACAGCTTGTTTATGTATTACATATATATGTTCTGCGCAAAGTAGGAATTAGTACAATTCTAGAATTGTCCTACGCAAAGTAGGAATTCCTACTTTGTCCGCCGATTCTGGAATTGCACCGGACAATTCTAGAATTGCGCAGGGCTTGAATATCGGAATTTTTCATTCCTACTTTGTCCTGTGCGCAAAATAAGAATTTTTGGACAAAGTAAGAATGTTAAATCGGTGCAGAATGAGAATAATACGCTGACATTTTAATAATCTGGAATGCTATGTACATTAATCGTATTTGTGTTAAATACGTTCAATAATTCTTTCTTTTACTCGGTCTTTGTCTGTCGACGTGTTTTTTTTTCTGGAGAGAGTTTTCTTTTTTCCAACAATCATTGTATTGCTAGTTTTGTATATCGTTCAGTTGCAAACTAGACATAGATGAAGATATAATTTATGTACAATAAAGCAAAGAAAACATCGAGGCAAAATGAAACATAATCTGTCATTCTGGTTTTCATTTGGGAAAGGGTTTATATATTCTGGCAATCTATGGATTAGCTGGCACAACAATGCTATCGCAAACTTCTCAATTTGTATACGAGTAATTTGTCACAGTTTCACACATTATAGTTACATGGGACAACAACACGGCATGAGTACGGAAATATACTCGGCAAAAGAGCTAACGCATCACTTTTTAAATTTGCATAACTTCTTTATTTTCACGTATTCAGATTTACAATTTTACATATCTTTATCCGACAAGTTTCTGCACTCATCCATAAAACTATTTCTAAGTTTTAATTCTTATGTGACCGCGTCATACGAAAAGAGGACCAAAACAGTTTTTCGGCTCATGAAACTTGTGATCTTTTTCAATCATTTTTGTTTGAATTGATTTTGAAAGCTAGTTTATTGTGCGATTGAAGTCTGAAAAAAATAATATCTTATCGAACGTAACAAGAGCTGTTCGCGGACAACTTAGCTCGCATAGACACACATTTTTAAAAGAAAATGTCTAATTTTCAAGGTCAAGGTCACAAGCTCAAATTTTATGGTCTCCGTTGAAAGGTCTTGGTGGGACCTGTCTATGTGTGAAATATCAGTACTGCATCTCATACAGTTAATAAGATATAGACCGATATGTTTTGTCTACATAACCGACGTCGCCAACAATGATACCACTGACACTAGTGATGTAACATTACCTCTTTGGGAATAAATTACACGCGCACAAAAGTGTTAAAGCCGTCGGTTTGTTTAAGGAAGGGTAATTTTTCTACACAGGAACTCTTTCAGCCAATACAAAAGGTTTGAAAGTTATGCATGAATTTCCCATTTTAATCAAATCTCAGACTTTATGAATTTTAGAATTAAGGGTACCCTTATGAAAAGTTCAATATTTCAGAACAGATTGTAGTATTAAGTATGAAATTTCATAGGCTTCTTATCAAATGGCGGTTATCGTTATGTGCAAATTTTGAACGTATTCTTCAGATTCGTTAAAAAAATATTAACAAAGCTCTGAGTTATGCGTTAGCAGTTTTGCCGAGTATATATCGTAAATTTTTTAGCATTCATCGTTCATTGTATAAGTAAATATTTTGCATCAAAATTTCTTCTTGATTTTAACTTGCCATGTTATAGTTTCAGAAGGCCTCATTGTAAATAAGTTTTCATTCATGCCAACTTAATGGGTTACCTTCTTTAAATAAAGATTTTATTATTATTATTATTATTATTATTATTATTATTATTATTATTATTATTATTATTATTATTATTATAGTTTGCGATAGATTTGCATTGAAATAATTAACAATAGCACATAGGCCTACGCGTAAATGTATCTTTAATGTAAGTGATAAAAACATTCTTACTTTGTACCAGCCTTTCTTATATTGCGCAGGGAGCAAAAAATCGATAATCGATTCTTACTTTGTCCCGATTCTTAATTTGCGCACGGCCAATTCCGGAATTGTCCGCACAATTTAAGAATTCTTACTTTGCCCGACAAAGTAAGAATTCCTACTTTGCGAAGGACAATTCTGGAATTGTACTAATTCTTACTTTGCGCAGAACATATACACATGATCATGGAAACATGTATGTACAACAATATCAGCTATTGTACAGACCAGATGTAATGGAGTTCTCCAAACATAGTCATGACGTCCTGTTATGATCTGTGCAAACAATGTTTAAACTTTTCCTAAACAGCAAAATTTCAGGGTGCTCCAATGTGAAAGATGCTGTGAACGACAAAATTGTTGTCAACAAAGAAAAGATTTCTGTACAATAAAGCCTAAAAAATATTGAGGCAAAAGGAGAAATTGCTGATTATCAGCAGTTTCTTCTTTTTCCTCAATGTTTTTTCTAATAGGGACATCAAAACCAGGTCTTGTTTGGAATAGGGTTAAACTTAAACTTATTTAGTATTTACCACATGAAGTATACATGTATTGTCCACCCAAATTAACCAGGGACAACTTAATTTTTGTGCGCAAAGTCCATTAGTTGAGCATCTTAACAAAACATTGCCGAAGTGGGGTCATTACATATGCAGATGTCCTGGGTTAATCTTGCTGGACAATATATGCATGTCTATTTACATAATAACAAAATAATGTGTCTCTGTGACAGAAACTTTAAAAGTTTTCAAAAATCAACAGCAAATTTATCAGGTAGATCTAGTTCTAAACATACACGCAGCCTACATGGTGGATAATCACGTGATACAATAATGTCAGAAAATCTTCAATATTTTTGTAAATACTGGACCGATTTGAATTCGGCTTGAAGCAGAGAATGTGGACAGACACCACGCACGAGATGGACATGGTTGATTTTTGAAAAATCAACTGATGAAAAAGTTATTGAAGATAAACCTAAAATTTTGGTTTATCTTCAACAACTTTTTTATCAGTTGATTTTTCAAAAATCCAACATGTCCAGCTTATTCCTGGCATTTTCCCACCTTCTCTGCTTCAAACCGAATTCAAATTGGTCGAGCATTAAAAAAGATATTGAAGATTATCGGAAATTCTGAGTCACATGATTATACACCGTGACTCAGTCTAATCAAGATCCATGCTAGATCTATTCTCATACAGATTCTCATTTGAATATTCTCGGGTCTTATCGTTTCTCAAGATCGGCTTGAACGTATTACAGTAGCCGTCATGGGAGAATTTCTCCCATATAACTCCTCAAGCATAACAATGGAAGCAGACCAAACAACTATTTAAATCTACGCCAGAAAAATATTTGAAACAAACAGTGTTCAAAAGTCAATTATATCGTCATAAATGAGATAAAATTCTATCAGATAAAAAATTGATGTGATTTACCGATTATTGACAGTATGTTTCACTTTAATTATAACGTAAGCAAAATGATTTATTTGTTTTTATGACGTCGTTTACACGCGTCTACTTTCAAGTTCAATATGGCGGTCACTGTATTACGCTCAAAATTATGTTGCAAACACATTCCAAACGGCAAAAGGTTGCAAACAGTCTCGAGGGTCATGATTGATAGATTCATCATCACCAGTAGCAACTCTAGGAGAGCGGTAAGGATCAAGATTAAAATGTACTCAGGTACAGGCTGATCTGGATCTATGCTGTTCTCAAATGCCATAAGGGCTCTTTTTCGTGATCTTGGGATGGTTTTCACCAACTAATCTAATTTGAACTTAACCTTCAGAAATACTGTTCACAACAATCCATATGATTGGCCGCGACATATGTTCCATCCAATCAGATGGCTTGTTTTGTTTTTATTTAGAAAATTGATTTAGAAATGTTTGTGCATACCGCCCCTGACTCATCCTGTTTGTTTTTGCACAGACAGATTTGATTTATTGGTGTTTTACACTGATTTCCACTGCTATGGTCAGTGATATTGTGGCAGCTGGACCACCTAACCATGGATTCCTGTTGTTTCTCTTACCAATACTACCACACCCTAACTGAGCCTCCAGCTGCTTGCCCACATAACTTAATGATATCAAACAATAAGCGGGTGACATTTTAGTCAGAATGGATATTTGCCGCGGCTGGGGATCGAACCCGGGACCTCTCCAGCGAAAGGCAGATACTATACCAACTGTGCTATGGCAGCGCACAGACAGATACTTACGGTTCCCTGTATATATGGATCTGCTCCATGCTGCAGTAGCCAGCCTATCAGGGGTACGTTGAACGCCTGGATAGCCAGAAATAACGGAGTCTGAAATTGGTAAATAAGCGAGTCATGAAAATAGTAAATTAAATTAAAAATTGTATTTAAGATGGCAATTTATCCTTTCAAAAATCAATAAAAGATTGTACGGTTTTGAATGCATATCTAAAAGTTGAATTGAAGACCAAATAAATTGTTAGTTGAGATTAAAAAATAGCCATTGCTTTTCTTGGATAGCATGGGCATAAATGGGGGAAGTGATGAATACATAGCTATTGAAAAAAGTTTGAGAAAATATTGTGGAAAATGAAGAAATTGTTTACAAGTGACAAGCAATTCATTCACTTCCAACAATATTTTCCATCAAGAAAATCCAAAAACTTTTAACCAGTGCTTAGAAGTGTTGTCAGCAACATCTTTGAATTTGGACCATCCTAAAATATTACTGACTGGTAAGGCCAGAATTTTTTTATTTTCTGGTTCTCGGGAAAATTCAGGCTAGACATAGGGTCGGAGGAGGAAATAAAAATGAAATGCCTAAATCCTCCAGTCGGAATAAAAATAAAAATAAAACTAAAAATATACACAATTTTTTTTTATTTTTCAAACTAAGCCTTGCATCAATGAAAAGTGATAATCCTTTTTCAAACAAGACCAGATTTTGACGTCCCTAAAAGAAAATGATAAAGAAAACACTGAGACAAAAGAACAAAATGCTGATAATAGGCATTTTCTCCTTTGTGTCACGGTTTTCTATGCTATAAGTCTGAACAAATCTATATTTGATAAATAATAACAGTGTTGGATTTAGAGGGAGCTATGGCCAAATTGACCCCCTAAAATCCAAAATGACCTCTTTCAGATGGGAGTCTGGGCTCAAATGGCTAACTTAGGTCAAACGCTCCTAAAGTCTTTTCTGAATGACAACATGCATAAAATGTCTTAACTTGTGTAAAAGGCCTATCATCATATAATAATTGTTTATTCACATAACATTTAGTTATTCAATAATTTGGCTAAGTGTTTGTGTTGGATGACCCCCTGGACCAAGAGCTGTCTCAGCCTGTGGGCCCATTGGGCCCCCTTGAAGGCCAAACTAGATTCAACGCTGTAACAGATTATAACACCCAAATTGAAGTCTGCAGCAGCTTTCAAATTGAACCTCCCTAAATTCTGGCAGCACAGAACTCTCCCTCAAGAAATGTCTGGATTTTTATTTCATTAAGAGGCAAATAATAGTGGTCGGAGGAAATAAAAAAAATAAAATTGAGCTTAGGTACTTTTATTTTTTTTCTGGTTTTCGAAAAAATCGGGTCGGCTCTCCCGAGAACCAGAAAATAAAAAAATTCTCGCCTAATGGATTCAACTTCCAGCATTTATTCATTGAATAGATATGTATAGGTGTACCTGTTTGAGCTTGTTTTGTAGATTCAACAACACAGGAAAGTTGGGATGATTCTGCATAGACTTCAACACATTAGCCATAACAGTTTTATCTGTCACCAGTGATAAGGTATGTAGGGGACTGAAATAGAAATATCCAACGAAAAATAAATGTATTATGGGCATTTTATTTGGGTGATATTGTGACTTTAATCAAATATATCTTTGACTGGACAAACCTAATGTTGCTGAAAGCTGCTAATTACTGTCTCAAAATGAAAAGATAATTTTCTTAATATGACAGAATGCAAGATTCATACAGTAAATGACATAAATTGATAATCATGCAGCAGTACAAAACCATGTAAAATATTTTCAGCAATGTGATTGTATCTACGAAATGAAGTGATATTGGGTTTTATAAAGCCAATACAGGTCAGACAAAGCTGAAATTGCACAGAGAGAAATTAAAGGCTATATTTTAATTATGTACGGTTAAATTTACAGAAAATTACCCAAAATGTATGTATCTTTAACAGGTGACCAATTTGATTTAATTTGAAGCAGGGATGGGACTTGTTGGATGTGATTGATTCTTTAAACAGTACCCGATGAAAATATTCTTGACAAGCAAACAAAATTTTGATCGCTCAAAAATCCAACACATCCAGAAAATCCCTGATGTTTTCTTGTCTTTCTTGCCTAAAACCATTTTGAATAATGACACATTAACAATATCATTTAAGATTTTCTGCAATTGCTAATGCTGTTGTGTCACATGATTCCCCAATGTGTATAGTAAAAGAGACCATGTAGGCATAATTACCATTCCCCTATTTCATCAAGCTGGTATGACAAACCCTCCTGATTTCCACCACTAGCTTCCACGGAAAAATCACCACTCTGTGAAAAAGATCCTGGTTGTGGGTACTGCAGGTTTTCTTTAGAATCAGCCACACCCATATCATAGCCACCATACTGCATACTGTCGGGGGACATTACACCAGCTTGTATGCCAGCAGTGCTTGGTTTATATGTGTATTGAGGTGGGGGAAGAACAGCTGACATCATGGAAGGGACGTTGTCCGTTTCTACACTGTGGGGCTGACTCCATGGGTAGCTTGAGGGTTGGTCTATATGTCCAGGTGGCATTTCTGCATGTGGCATGAAGGGCCCGCCTCCTGCTGGTATCTGTTGAGAACCAGTGTTGTCTCTGCCACTACCGAACATACACTCATCCCGATCTTCACGCTTAGGCTGAGCATGGCCATCACCGTCTTGTGGGTCATACTGTAACAGATCATTCAGAGATACATGCAGATAAGAGGGGGAAAAAGGGGGGGTTTAAAGGCTTTTTAATCCATTAGCAAACAACAAAATTTCAGGGTGATCCAATTCAAAGATGATGCAGACAACACTTTCAAGTACTGGTAAATGAAATTTTACATTTCTTATTTGTTCTTGATAGAAAACACTGTGGGAAATGAAGAAATTGCTTGTCGCAAGACTATTTCATTTTCCACAATGTTTACCAAAACCTTTATCTTGTGGGGTGTCAAAAGGGGTCATCATTATGGGAATGGGTTAAAAAGCATTTAATATAATTAATTATTACTCAAACCCTATATTGTTGGTACTCACAACATAGGTTTTGGATTTGAAGTAATAATTTAAATAACAAATACATTATAATGGCTTTACTCACTCTTTTCTGGTGCTCTGAGATTAATCAGTTTGGTGGCTTAGTGAAAAATTTACTGCAAGTGCAAATTACAGTCGACACTCTTTGTGTCGAAGTTGGAGAGGCCGTCAGAATACCTTGACATATCCAGAGTTCGACTCTTCTGATTTTGTTCGGCTTCGATAAAGTTGATATCTGACCGTTTTTTGAAACTAATCAAGTACAATTATTATTGAAATATAGTAGGAAAAGGAAAGAAATTGATCGTTTCGAGCAATTTCTATCCTTTTCCTACTATATTTCAATAGCTTTATTCAGTTCCAAGTTATTTTTTTTTTAAAAAATTATGTCCATTAACGAGGACAGGACCAGATTTGAACTTCGACTTAGGCGGAAATTCGACTTATCCGATGTCGGCATAACGAGTGTCAACTGTAATTATTTTGTGCCTTCATATGCTTTAACCCAATAGCAAACAGCAAAATTCTAGACTTGTCCAAATTCAAAGACGTTGCAGACAACAATTTCAGATGAATGAAATCTTAAATATTGGTATTTTTGGTTAGAAAACATTGTGGAAAATGAAGAAATTGATTGTCACAATCAATTTCTTCATTTTCCACAATGTTTTCCTCAGCACTGTTCTTGTTTGGCGTCAAAAGGTTTCACTGTGTGATAACAATTTTGAATTTGAACTGGTTTATAAAGTTGTGGTTCTGTTAACCCATTACTGCATAGTGACGCCTTTTGACTCCATCATAAGAAAAGGTGTGGGAAAACATTGTGGAAAATTAAGAAATTGCTTGTGACAAGCAATTTCTTCATTTTCCACAATGCTTTCTATCTCAAAATGGGAAGAATTTTATAAGTTCATCAACTTGAAATTGTTGTCTGCAATTTCTTTGAATTTGGACCAGTCCAAAATTTTGTCGTTTGGTAATGGGTCTAGGGATATGAGAACTTACCAGTCGCACACTGTCTAAGTCACTTGAAAGCTGTATTTCATCAAAAACATTGTGTTCTCTGAGTGCAACACCTAAAACAGTCGAAGAAAGAAACAAATCAATGATAGATCTATTCACTAATGCTGATCTATGGGGTTGTGGTTCTGGGTTGGGTGTTGTTTTTTTTTTTCTCTGAATGAACCCCTTGGACCCTTTTCTTAATCAATACACTTATGTGGTTCTGGGTTGGGTGTTGTTGTTTTTTTTTCTCTGAATGAACCCCTTGGACCCTTTTCTTAATCAATACACTTAGTCAATACCATTCAATTTTGGTTGAAGTTGATCTAGGTTGAAAGTAGAAAGTTCAAACTCCATTGAAGATATTTGAATCCCCTTGAAGAAATCATGGATTCCAGTTTGATGTAAAGATATCAATTTCTAATCCTTTCTAAAACAACTAGAAATATATCACTAAAGGTGACAAAATACCCTAGCCACTACATTTGTATCCATGGAAATGCGTTTTTGTCAAAAACAAGTATCTGGTGTTGTATGCAACACATAAAGTCCCCTACCGGCTTCACATTGACTCAATATGGTAATCAATAATAGATTAAGTTGCATGATCCATTTTTTGCCATATTTTCACTATTTCCGTTACCATAGCAACCGCACTTTTCGTCAAAGAACAAAGATAAAATGATGTGCATAATCTACACATTGCCATCTAGTCATATACCAAGTCTCATCAAATTAGCTTGCTTACTTACTAACTTATTGCAGGTTCCAATATTTTTTGCCATATTTTCACTATTTCCGTAACCATAGCAACAACAATTTTAGTCTAAAAACAAAAATAAAATGATGTGCATAATCTACATATTGCCATATAGTCATATACCAAGTCTCATCAAACTAGCTTGCTTAGTTATTATCTTATCGCAGGATCCCATTTTTGGCCATATTTTCACTATTTCTGTAACCATAGCAACCTCAATTTAAGTCGAAAAACAAAAATAGAATAACGTGCATAATCTACACATTGCCATCTAGTCATATACCAACTTTCATCAAAAACGCTTGCTTAGTTATTAAGTTATCGCGGGATCCAGATTTGAGCGGACAGACGGACAGACGGACGGACGGACAGACGGACGGACAGACGGACGGACGGACAGACGGACAGACAGACGGACAGACGGAGGGCAAACCTATAGTCCCCTCCGGTGTGAACACCGGTAGGGGACTAACAAATGGCAATACCTCACACAATAAGCCAGGTTAAGAGTTGTGCTCCTTGTACACTGCACTTTTCCTTAGTGAGATCTATCTACCCATGAAGCTTCATGATAATTGATCATAGCTACTTTTTTTCAGAGATATGCTTATACATGGACGACAGACAGATGGACAGACAGACAGACTGATTCCAGTATACCCCCAAAAACCTCAAATCCTCACATTTGTTTCGCAGGAGTATAAAAATATGTTCAGTGAATATCTATTGATAAATCTGATTGAAACTATTGATTTTAAGATATGACAGAAATTAGTAAGATTCGATCTTCAATGACCCTGGAAAATCCAGTATCTGTTATTTCTAATTTGACCAATCACCCCCTCACGCAAAATTAAGGCATATGGAAATTAGAAAACATTGTAGAAAATAAAGAAATTACTTGGGACAAACAGATACTTCATTTTCACAATGCGTTCCACCCAAGAAGACAACTAAATGTAAAATTTCACATGAAATTGTCATCTGCAAGACCTTTCAATTTGGACCAGCTTAAAAATTTCAACCTGTGACAACTCCCTGGGTTGGGCTGGAATTAGTTGTCAACAGATTTCAAGTCAATCACACTAATTTCTATTCTATCAAGGCTGTCATGTTATAATAAGGCAAACATAGAGGGAAAAGCAGAAAATACCAGCAATCAACTGTGGCTTGTAAAAAGACAGAATGATGGACAGACAGATGCAGACAGGTTGGCAGAGATGGATAGAGGGAAAGGGACAGACAAGTGAAAAGTAAACAAGTTACTGCTGTTAATGCTGGAAAATGCAATAAATTACAGAATAATTCAGATTTCAAAATGTCCTTAAAAAGTCGGTTTTTCCATGGAAGAACCCATGCTTACCCACAGCATACTGAACGCCAGACATCGACTGATGATCAAACTCTAGATCATCATCATCAAAGTCCGTCTTTGACATACTCTCAAACTCCTCAGTTTGTCGTCTTTTGATGCTCAGAAGTACAAGTTTTTTCAAGAATTTCGTTTCTTGAAACAGTTCTTGAAGCAGTCGGAATTTCCAGTGAAGTGACGATTATTCTATTTTTAGTAACACAAAATTTCCAGATATTCGGAACACTCGGACCTCTTCGGTGTCAACATATTGCTGTCCATTTTTTGCAGAAATAGTAGCAATGAATAATTGACATACATTAACCTTCAAAAGAAAATATTCTATCCCTACTTCTTCTCTTTTTAAATACTTCATTCTTTATCTATATACATTCCATACATAATTTTGTTTTCTGTGCCGTTTTTATCCCAGGCTAAACCGGGAACCAGCAAGTGCACATGTGACAGAAAATGGCCCCCGTCGAAGGACGAGAAGTTTCTTTTCTGGAAGGATGGGAAAGATGGCAGATTGCTTTGGCTGTTGGTGCGCCCTTATGTCTAGGACTTGCTGGTTTATGGTATTACAGGCGATCGACAAGTAGCAGTGGACAAACGGAGTCTCCAACCAAAAAGTCAAGTCCAAAAAAATCTGGATCGGCCAAATCCAGTGACAGCGAAAAAACACCCAACGCTTCGGACCAGGTTTGTATACAGAGTTCCCACTCAAAATTTTTTTGGAGGGTGCATGCACTCCCTGGAGTAAAAAGTTTGGAGTGCAAAATGAAAACTGGGGGTGCACTGATTTACAATAAAAACTTTTATTTAAAAAGGCTATTTTGCATTGTGTGGTAATGATTCAGTTAAGTAGGCCTAATGGCGAGTTCAAAGGTTTGTTGACATGAACTGAAATAGCATTCCTCAAACCATTTTACCTTTATGAACTAGCATCTAAACACAATCAGTGAACATCATTAACACAAGTTGTCATTCCCATCCATTTTTCAGTTGCTATTGTGCTTATAGTTTGGAAAAAACAATCATTCTGTTGACATTTTCGTTTCAATTATTTCTACAGCAAGCAGACAGCATGGTTTGTAATACAATAACCAAATACTTTTGAGATATGCTTGTTGATTGGTTTATTGAAGCCCATCAGCGAGTGTCTTTGAAAACAGGTTGCTCATAATAATTACTCATCATGAAACTTACATTCTGAATGTAAACAATAAAGTTATTCGTCAAGGGGCAATTTAATCCTTACTTAACCAGTTTTAACCAACAAAATATAATTTCATTGACTAAGAAATATTTGTTCCTGTCAAACAATGAACCTTTTCATGACAAATGTGTTTTAAAGCTGTTTTCATTCCTTGAATTCAGTGCGTGCATGCACCCTTTACCCAGAATTTGTGTGCGTGATTTTTCTTTTCTGTACGTGAATTACGCACATATGTGCGTGAATGGGAACTCTGGTATAGCACATATTGTAACTAAAACCCCATCTTTTAATCACATTAATAGCTGTAATAGCCCCAGAGATCTTGATTCGACCCGCTTTCACTACATTGAAACGGCAATTGCTTTCGTCCCCTAGACAGATCGTCACCTATTATTTTGGGAGAGGGTTAAATGGCCTTGGACTAGTAATCTTGATTGTGTGAGTAACATGAGGTAGGTCCCTTCAAGTTGTACCTTCTCCATAACTTGTCACATATGATCATTATGTCATTCCGCTGACTGATTTCTCTGCAGATGTTTAACTTAATTTACATTCCCTGCCGCGGATCTAGGATTTCTGTGAGGGGGGTTCGAATATACCTTTAAGGGGGGTTCGTTTTCCTAGTATTGCACAATTTTGACTGAATTTCTGCATGAAAATGAAAGAATCAGGCTGCAGAGGGGGTTCGTTTGATCCCCCTGAACCCCCCTGGATTAATCCGAGTCTTCTCTGATGTAAATACGCTCTTTGATATTTTGATTTTTCGCTATTTTCATCAGAGATAGTTGCGCTTTGAAAAAATCAAGGAGTTCGCAACTCGATGTTGCGCATCGTTCACCGTCCGATCTTAAACGCTATCGTTAAAACCCCTGATAATATCGATCAATGAACCATTTATCGTCCTACCTGTTAAAAAATTTACGACCAAAAAGTATTTCTAAAAGGTTTATAGGTAATGTTTTGCAACAACCCTCACCTGCGAAGCTCTTGTTTACCATGACCTTCCATTTAAAACCACGTGATCAACGCGAAATCTCGCACATGGAATGCGGGTTTTCCCAGATTATGACGCAAGGGTCTAAATATAAGAATTTTTAAGTAAAAAAAAAATAAGATTATTTTATTTTTTCAAATTGACGGTCGTTCTGAAATAGTATAACAATAACAGTATAACAATAACGAGTTTAAAAAACACGGATAATATGAATAAATAAATAAATGAAATATATCAGAAACGTCCGGCAAACGTTCCAAGCTAGTATTCGCACCAATAATGTTTGCTACTATGTTGGGTCAATTCCATAACTTACAGTCATGGCGAAGACCGGCGGACCGGCAGACATGTCTGATGAAAATTCCCCCGGTCTGATGATTTTTTGGCTACTGTCAGTCCCACTGTCTGACACAAATTTCGATCTGTAAGATAGTGGATTATAGTTCGGTCTGACAAAACTTTAATCAGTCTGACAGATTAAGCAGCACTGTCAGACCGAATGTCTGACATAGTCCGGCAGAAAAATGGCACTTTTTGACCGAACCTGGATTTGAATACCATAGAAAATGTTTTTGATGTTTCATAAAGCTGAGATATTGTAGTTAAGAAAAATGACGGGTATTAATTGAATACCTTTGAGCGACTCTCAGAAATCAAGATGGCGTCCAAGATGGCGAATCATAAAGTTATAGGTTAAAAAACCGGCCACGAGTGTTTTAAAATCGTCTTTGAAATGGTAATAACTTATTTTGATGTGTTCAAGTGAAGTGCTAAAAACATTTTAGATGTTCCGTTTATATAATTTAGCGGTATTTTTACTAGAATATAGGGTTTTTGCATTATCTTACCCCACCCACTATATTTAACATGGGAAAAATCTCCAAATGGGCAAGTTTAAAAAAAATGTGACCATTCACTTTTTACATGCCACGGCTTTTACAGAGAAACATATTCAACCCAATCAAAGCTAAAAAGATGTGTTATTGTGTCTATATACTGGGTACCAAGTTTAAAGAAAATCGCTTCACAAATAAAAAAGATATGTCATTAAAACATGTCAAAAATGTCAGGAGTGAAACGTTTTTGTGTGACACTTAACAGTTTTACCAAGTTTCTAAGCCATGGTAAATAAAAGACAGTGACAGGACACTACAATAAGCATTTGTAATTCATAAAACAACATGTGCATCATCATCTTAAAATTACTTTTTTATCTTATCTTCATTGGTTTAGGATGTGGAGCCTGTTTTATACAATACCCCTATGAATTTTATGTCAGGAGTGAAACACTTTTATTTTTCAAAATGTGTTCTCATTTTTGTCTATTCAGCCAGAAATCTACCACTCAAATTTTTTAGGAAGCCATCAACCTTGTGGGCATTCTGCTTTCTACTTTTTAGTGATTCGTGGGTTATAATTTCTCATATTGTGCAATATATATGCTGTCAGGAGTGAAACGCTTTTTGTTGTCATTTTGCAAGATTGTGCACACAATTTTAGCTAAAAAGTAGTGAACATGAATTTTAAAATATAATTTGGGCACTGCTTAACTATTTAGAATAGTTTTTAGCCACCCTAATTAAGAAATCTGGATGATATTCTGTAAAATTACCTGTTATTCTTAACATTTAATTGTCACACTTTGGTCACATTTTTTTAAACCTGCCCAAATATGTACAACAATTGACTATTTATCTCTTTTTGCAAATCAAAACTCTCAAACAGATAACTGCACAATAAACTAACAATTAAAATGATAAGGTGTCTTTGATGATTTTAAATGGCTTCCAAGATGGCGGCTTTTTTTTCAAAATATTTTGTACATCATTTTCACACATTTTGTAACGGAGGCGATACAATTTATACAGATAAAGGGGTGTATTAGCTTTTTATAATGCAAGAAATCCCTAAATGTATGTACACATCATGCCCTATTTTTGGGGTACTATAATTATTCTTTCGAAACGATTAAAATGAGTACCCACAACATCGGCTTGGGATTTGAAATTATGAAAAATGAATGCCTTTACGCTCTCTTACATGTATCTGATACTCTTCTTACTGTACGCAGAAAAGGTAATTTGGTTCTTAGTATATCTAACAGAATGATTTTTTATTCTACAAACCAAGTCTATTCCAAACAGACAGGCTCGTAGGTACAGAGGGCCTTGGGGGATGCTAAACCCCAAAACCCCAAATGCTTAATTTTCCTTATTTTACACTGAAAATATAGGGAAAATTTAATCTTGGTCCCTCCAATAATTCAGACACTGGAGCGAACAGGGGCTTGTAAACTAGCCAGTCTACACGAACTGTACAGTCTGGCCGAGTTTGATTTTTTGAATCCCCCCCCCCCTGGAATTTGGCGAAAAGGGGGTTATCAAAAAGATAACTGGTTATGTCCAATATAATCTGCGTCATTCGTCCCTGTGTGCCACGACAAACCGTTGTTATATTTAGTCCTTCATGGTATAACATGTATATGCATGCGCAGATCCAGAGGGGGGAGGGTCAGGGGGCTTGACCCCCCTCTGGAATTTGGCAAAAAAGGGGTTAAAGATCGGAAGATCCTCCCTGGGGAAATACCTGAACCCGAGCTTGATCTTCATGCACATTCATATATCATTTCTCTTTGCTAAGCTGACCAGTGTAAAAGATACGGCGACAGTGTCTATTTTGTGAATCACTTGAAGTTGCTTGTTGCCGTCTATCACCAGTAACGACTGACCAGTACAACACCGTTTGATAGATGTTGGCATATACTTATGGTCAACTGTCTCCTCAAAAACCACCTGAACCAGAACAGACTGAAATCAAGCCAATCTAGGCAAAGATTCAAGGTCTACTCTTTGCAGAAAAGAAATTATCGAATTGATGTAGAAAAAACGGCATGTGTTGAGTAGGATTTCAAGAAAGTGGTTTAAGAAGCTTCCTCATGGCAAGGCAATCCTTGACTTCTCATCATACCGAGAAACTACACAGTAATCTTGTGTGATGACTTTGTCTTAAACTAATGTTCCTTTCAAAGTAAATCAATGTCTAGGTATGCAACTTTCCTAATCGACATAAATCGTTTAGTTAGCATTGAAATTGTTCTATTGAACATGTTTGGGTGCAATGGGCTTTGCTTTCTGGTCTTTTGTACCAGCATAAATTTGAATTTGCAGGAATTAACCTGAATGATGAAGATCGTCTAACAATGCGTTAAAAGGTTGCCTATCAGAGTTGACAAAGAGGTTATTTTCAGTCGTGGATAAATTCATCGAACGATCATTAGCCTTTATTGTCAGAACTGTTATTGGCATAAAATTCAAAATAACCATGCTTCTAATCAGAGATGGTAGTATTTTACACACCCATATTGTCAACTTAATCAGCCATGCGCTGTCTATAGCTTCTATATCTATCAAGACGTCGTATCTAGTATGAAGCACAACAATATGTAAGTTTGCAAAGAGTTTAAAAAATGAGAGAAACGTTTTTTCTGTCTGATATAATAGCAAAAACCTATTCAATTTGTATGAATCTCTGCTAAACCAAGTTTAAAAATAAATAATGCTGAAGTCTGTAACTTGGGGTTCTTTTAAGATTGGAATCAGTTTCAACTATTAAAAATTGGAGTGGGTGGGGTAAGATAAAGGATATTTTTCTTGTTCTGTGTGTACAAAGTGAATAATCTGCTGATACTACATGTTCACGTTAACATATATTCACAAAACAAATGTTCTATATATCTCTTTCTAAAAACATTCCAAACCAAAAGACAATACATTGAACTTGTTATTTTCTAAGAAATCACTTTTCCGCCATCTTGGCCGCCATTTTGAATTTTTCGAGACGCAATTTTGTCTGTTTTATTGTTGCAAATATTGAATTACATAATCTTAATTTAAATCAGAGTATTCATTTAAAAAGAGTAAAGGAAATGCTAACGGTGTTACACGAAACTTTATTTTTCAATGTAAAAGGAGGTGGGTGGGGTAAGATTTTACAAATTTACAAGATTTTGGTAGAAATACAACTAGATATTGGAAAAATCACTCTATATTTTCATCAAAGGTACTTTCTTAACATTTCTGAGTATGTTACTAACAATTTTATGTCATAGATGTATCCATTTGAACAGATATATGATAGTGTTCCATGACATTCCGCCATCTTGGACGCCATCTTGATTTTTAAGAAATGCTCAAGGGTACCAAATTAATACCCGCCATTTTTCATAACTACACCATGTCAACTTTCAGAAACAACAAAAACATTTTCTATGGTATTCAAATCCAGGTCAAGTGCTCTTTCTGCCGGACTAACAAAGATTTCTGGTTCTTCGCCATGTCTGAACTTACGAGCGTGGAGAACGAAATAAACAGAATTTCACAGGAAAAGCAATACTATTCAAGTTGCAAGCTGAACAGATCGTCATAAATTGATCTCCGCAAGTGAACACTCCATAATTTCTAAACAAAGGCGGTCACGTGACTTTAAAGAAATTCGTAATCAATGGCGGTCACGTGATAGTCACGTGCCAGTAAATCCGTTCTATTTTTGAACGAGATCTGGTCACGTGATCTACAATAACAATGGCGACGAAATCAACTGGAAAAAGGGGGGTGTTGAATTTCGGAAGGTTTTACTCTTCCAGCAGGCCGATTTTGAATTAAATTTTTGGTCAGGTATGACAAAAAATGATTAATTGATCTATACGCTACAGTGTTTTACTGAGTGACTCGATAAAATACACAAAAACAAAGCTTTCACTACTTGTAATGAAGTTTCCGCTGTTTTCAAAGCGCAACTATCTCTGATGAAAATAGCGAAAAATCAAAATATCAAAGAGTGTATTTACATCAGAGAAGACTCGGATTACCCCTGGATCTGCCACTGGTTCCCTGGACCAAGCAAAGCCTGTGGCTTCTGAAGTAGTGTTGGGCAATCAGTTTGAAATCATAATCGATTATCGTTTTTAGTTGGAAGAGTAAATCAACTAATGATTGATTTTATGATTGGCTTCACTTTCTCAGGGGTAAAAAAAATATGTGTTTCAGGATTCCTCAGAAAATTCAACATGGGTCAAAATTAAGAGAAAAAACGCTGGCTACAGTCATGTCGCGGCGGCTGGAGAACCTTAACATGGATTTCTGTAGTTTCTCATACCAAAACTACCATAAAATCCTAACCTGCCCTCCAGCTGCTTGCCCTCATAGGTTAAGTATATCAAACCATTGGCAGGAGAAATTTTGTCTGATAGGATATTTGTCGCAACCAGGGATGGAACCTGGGCCCTCACAAATGAGTCTGGTATGCCACCTTCGTAGCCATGGCAGCAGGCTATGGCCCAAGTGTTGAAGGCACTGCTAACCCTTTCCCAAGCAAAACCTGGTTTTTATATACGAAACAACAGCTTAGGAAAACATCAGCATTTTATTCCTTTTGTCTTAATATTTTTGATGATATGTAACATACACTAACAGGTATCCAATCTTGATCAAAATTTAATTTGTCATCTAGGGCAGCTTTCAAATTAGACCAGTCCAAATTTTTGCGGATTGAGTTAAATTCTATGGAAAAAAATGTACACTTTCACAGGACACACCTACGGCTAAAGCTCAAGCAGCGAAGAATAAGGGGAACAAATACTTTAAGGGTGGTAAATATGACGAGGCCATCAAATGTTACCAGGAAGCCATTGCCGTCTGTCCTCAAGATGCCAAAACAGACCTCTCAACTTTCTACGCTAACATGGCGGCCGCTTACGAAAAACTGGTTAGTATCGGACTATCAGATTTTGGTTATTGTCATTTTGATTCCTGCAGGCTTTAGTAGAAAATGCTGACTAAGTTCTATTTTATCCTTTGGTTGTCTTTGAATTAAATTGACTTTACCTATTCACATACCCCAGTAAATGTTTTATAATATTTTATTATTGTGCCTGTAAATCATAAGACAATTTTATTTTTATCATTGAAAAGAATTGTTATGTTTATTTCTTAAATGTTATATTTGTTAATACATAGATTTATTTATAAAACTATTGTGTACCTTTCAATGTTCCAGCATCAATAACTCCGAGCATATTGTGTAACAGTTGTCTGTCTGTTTTCAGTCAGGTACTTTTTAGCGAGCCGGGACTTTATATCCGGGGAGCTAATGTCACAGCCCTAGTGTCGGCGTCCCGTCCCGTCCCGTCTGCACTTGAAAAACTTTAACCTGGTCTATATCTCAGGCACTATTAGAGATACAGCTTTGATATTTCATACATATATACATCTCAACAAGACCTTTCATTTGGGACCATGACCTTTGACCTAGTGACCTTGACCTTGGAGTTTGACCTACTTTTGAAAATCTTTAACCTGGCCTATATCTCAGGCACTATTAGAGATACAGCCTTGATATTTCATACATAGAAAAATCTCGACAAGACCTTTCATTTGGGACCATGATCTTTGACCTTGTGACCTTGACCTTGGAGTTTGACCTACTTTTAAAAAAATTGCTGTTTTTGTGACAAGCTCCCGTATAGGCGATTTACGTTGTCCGCGGACAACTCTTGTTAGTTAATATTCTTTCATACAAAAGTAAGGTCGACTGTCAAAGTCAAATATCAAGATAGAGTATATTTGTTTTCAAATTTGTGCAACCAATGATTCACTAACACATCTTGTTTACAGAAAAATCCCCAGAAAGTTGTAGAAAATTGTACAGAGGCGATCAAGTTGAACTCGTCGTATTTGAAAGCATTAAGCAGGAGGGCAGGTGCTGCAGAACAACTTGGTGATCTACAGATGGCTCTAGAAGGTGACTGGTTAATGATTTTCTTCATATCTCTCAACAATATCTCTCATGTTATTAAGGTTTACGAACTGAGAATGAAATGCAGAACCAGAGGCAAAATTTGAAAAGTGCTGGTAATTCCTAAACTGTGTTACATTTCCATTCCAAATACAAACATAAGCATTTTGTATGGTTTAGAATTTTGAATTAATGCATACTTATGGAAATATTTAACAAACATGTTCAAAATTACCTCCCTTGCATATGAATATAGAGTAAAATAATATTTGTAAATAATTTTCTTCTTGAAGCATAATCTTGAAAACCGGCATGGTGAATCAATTTATGTGAAGTGTATTTACAAGTGTGTGTAATTTGATGCATTTCGTATGACTAGAAAGTGGTGTTTTCATTCTCAGTTTGTAAACCTTAAGTTCAAATGTACTTTTTTGTAGCTTAAATTATGTTCTATGCAACATTTTTGGACTTTGATATGTATAAAAGTCTGTTGTTTTGGAGGAGTTAAAGCCCCTTTATGTCGGACACAAAAGTCTGGCGATTTAGGTTTCAAATCATAGTTCAGACATTATCCTCTCCGATATGATAATTATTTGAGAAAACTCATGACACATAGTTCTTCTCACTAAAATAGACAGATTGAAATTTGGAATCAATGATTGGTTTGTACTGTTGTGTGAAATGAAAGAAACACATACATGATTAGTTGTACCAGTGCATGCAATATAATTGATGCCTCTCTTACAACCAGTCGTACATGCTCCAGCGAACAGTCTGCATCTAAAATTTATGCCTAGTCATGCGTTACAATGCATATGCAACCACATACAAAGTACTTCTTTGGTGGATGCAAACATGACACAGAATTGGCCGAACAATTCTTCGCTATGACCAATCTACATCTCTTAGAACGGCAGGAGCATGAAAGAGCCTCTCTTACAACCCCTCATGCATCCTTATAAATCATGTGTCTTCAGAGATTTTTAAAAAAAATTCTGAAGACGCATGATTTATAAGGATGTACAAAGGATTGTAAGAGAGTTATAAGAAAATGTTAACTGAAACTTCATTTCACCCATCTTTTCTTTAGTTTGTAATTTTTATTTGTGTTTTATGCCCTGACAGATGTGACAGCCGTGTGTATATTAGAGAGTTTTGCAAATGCACAGACACTACAGATAGCTGACAGGGTTCTCAAGGCCCTGGGCAAACAGAAGGCAAAAGAAGCTATAAAGGTTTGTTCAATCCTTTCCTTAGCCAGACCTGGCCTTGGTTTCTCGAAAAAACTTAAGTACGTTCTCATGCTCAAATTTGAGCACCGTGCTCAAATTGCATGCAAACCACATGAACTTCAATCGAATACCCGTCAATGTTGGAGAGTATTCCTTTGAAGTTGAGCATGTTCTCATGAGTATGAACTTAAGTTTTTTCGAGAAACCGGGTCCTGGATTTTATTACCTTTATAGAAATAATACCATGGATAAACATTAAGGCAAAAAAAAAAATAAACAACAACACTGTTTATCACATTCTCTCCATGCCTCAATGTTTTAGATTGTTAGCATTCACAGAGGTCCAAAACATACGTTTACGTCTTAGTGCGAAGTATGGGGTGTGTTTTAGTATTTTGCCTCTGTGAATGTTAACAACGTAAAATAAGTGAATTGACACTATTATTAATGCATAGAAAGCATCAAATTCAAATGATTACTGACTCCAAACCTATTGATACCTAGAAATAGTGAATCAATGTGAGAGCAAAAATGTCTCCCATTGTTGTATGTTCTCATGAATCTTTCAAGATTTTTTTGTTATGTGTGACAGGGGTTTTTTTACTAAAAAATTGGGGCCGAATTTCGGCCCCTTCCCCTCTGGGAATTCTTCCCCTAAATTATAGTTTTCCCCTCATAAATCAATGTTTCAACCTTTAAAATGTTCTCCCATGGGAGTATTTATGTTAACAATCAAATATCTTCAGTTTATCAGCTTATAAATTGCTATCAAAATCTATTTTCTTTGAGTTTTCTAAAATATTTGAAGCATTTTCACAATTCAAGCAAAAAACATGCTTGAAAATGTTTCCCCTATAAAGACTCGTTCGACACATTTTTCCCCAAATTAAGGGCCCCAGGCCCCTTCCCCTAACCAAAAAAAGAACCCCTGTGTGACTTCAGCAATATGATGTTACATTATAATTTGGCCCCAAAAGCGAATTTAAATTATTCAATATAAGACTGATATTTGCAGGAGATGATTGTTTATTTTGAAAGCCCAAATCAAAGATATTTGAGTTCAAAGCTGTGCATTAACAGGACATGAATTTACCGAATAATTCATGTTTTCCCCCTGTTAATCGCCCCATTTTTGTTTGTTAATACATACATACCTATAATGGCCTTATAACACACATTTTATGCAATAATTCTATTACAGAACAAGAAACCGAGCATGCCCTCCAGACACTTCCTCAAGTCCTATTTTGCCTCGTTTACCCATGATCCTGTGCAAACGAAACCTGAAGAGGAGAAAAAAATAGAAAATACAGGTAATATTTCGTCCCTTTTTTCGACAAAAACCTCCTAACTGCAGCTTGATTTAAGCTGCAGTTTCGAGGTTTTTGTTGAAAAGCAGTGATATTTATGCCATTGGTATGATGTTAAGCCAGTTCAAAAAGTTCAGTTATGACATACGTGTTAGCTAACACCGGACCAGTCAAATTTGATAAATGCTACAGACAACTTAATGTTGATAATGATATTATTTGTGTACATCATAGCACAGAAAATATTTATGCAAAGGGAGTAAAACGTGGGTGCTATGACAAAATTGCGTAATAGAAATTTTGCTCGAAAACCATTTTTTTCAGCAGAGCAAAAAACGTTTTTGCCGCTTTAAAAAATGTTAAAAAATATGCCGGCAAAATTGCCTAACTCAATAACTACATGAATAATTCAGCTTCTTTAAGGTAAAATAAGGTGATTGAACATAACTTACGGTTTATTTATTGGTCAAAGTAGAAGAAATACAGAGGAGAATGCCATTTCTCAGCCTTTTATTACTCTCGTGTAAATAATTTGTCTACGTATAACGCATTTTTGTCAACTAAATCGAGTTAGGCAATTTTGTCACATGATAATTGAAAGGGTTCTAATAGGTGTAGAAAAACGCCGTTTTGACAGGATATGCGATCCTACATACTTAGTAGAAAGCATTTATAAAAAAAAATGACAAAATTGCGAAACTAATTTGTTACGCAATTTTGTCATAGCACCGACGAAAAGCTGATTTTCTTTTGTAGCTGTAATGTTTTCAAGTTCTGTTTGACACACAAATGTAAGCCAAGTTTTATTTTGGAATCGGTTTGAATAAGGCAGGCCCTGAATAAGGTTCTGTCACCATAACTTTAGACTTGTCTATTTAGTGGCGATTAAGTTCATTCAATGGCAATGAATTTTACGCTAAATATACATTAAGTTTACCGTTATGTTTGGATAAACCGTCAGTGTTGTTATAGAATCTCGTAATTAGAGCCTGATTAAAGCCATAGTTATGAGATTTTATAAGAACACCCACAAAATACTATTTGTTTGTTCGAAGTTATGTTACGGTTAAGTGGACAAAATTGTTCGCTATTAGACTTAGTCAAGCATTAACATTAATGGAAAGAAATACTTGCCAGCAGCAAGTAGAAAAAGCCAAAGTCACATAATTTGGATGTAGGAATTCTTCACCCCTGAAAAGCAATTTCTGTACATGTTTGTGATTTCAGGAAAAAACAAACCAATCATTGCCTTGATTAGGGCTGAAATGAGTACCCCAGTACCTGCGGTTAGGGTACAAAATTGCCAGTACCTGGGTACAAATTTGTTACCTGTTACTTTATGGTTATTTTTCACTTTAACATTGCATTGATAATTAAGCATATCTAGACTGTCAAATTCTTATGCAATGACAAAAGTAGCACACAACATGATGTCAAGGATCACAGTCATTAGATAGGGAGATAGGAGGACACCTTTGGGAATCCACCAATGGGAACATGCAGGCGAGTTGACTCGGCCAAGTCAACCCGTCTGCATGTTCCTGTTGATGGATTGCTCCTATACTATTGTTTGGTTTAGCCACCTGAATTAATGAACTATACATTTTTGAGGGTACCAGGGTATCCGCGGGACATTGTTAGACGGATACACAGTCAGAAATTTTGTACCCGTTTCAGCCCTAGCCTTGATCACTGATATCTATATTTCATTCCACGTTTGTGATTTCAGACAGTCTTCCAGAGTCCACTGTGACAGTTACAGTTGAAGATGTAGATCAGACTTCAGATAAAGACAACACACAAAATGGAGAGATTGGGATGAACGTTCCTGCAGACAGGTAAATTGCACAATCATTTTATTATGCCCCCGTATCGAGAGATCGGGGGCATATTGTTTTACTCGTGTCCGTCTGTCTGTCTGTCTGTCTGTCCGTCCGTCCGTCTGTCCGTCCGTCTGTCCGAAAACTTAACCTTAGCCTTTTCTCCAAAAGTATTTGACATACAAAGCTCAAATTTGGTATGCAACTTCCTTTTAATGATATCTATCTGTTCCATGCAATTTGACTTTCCTCAAGGTCATCCCTTAATCCTTATCAACCCTTTACTCTACGAAAACTTAACCTTCTACTCCGAAAACTTAACCTTTGCCTTTTCTCCAAAAGTATTTGACATACAAAGCTCAAATTTGGTATGCAACTTCCTTTCAATGATATCTATCTGTTCCATGCAATTTGACATTTCTCAAGGTCATCCGTTAACCCTTATCAACCCTTTACTCTACGAAAACTTAACCTTTTACTCCGTAAACTTAACCTTTGCCTTTTCTCCAAAAGTATTTGACATACAAAGCTCAAATTTGGTATGCAACTTCCTTTCAATGATATCTATCTGTTCCAAGCAATTTGAGCATCCTTAAGGTCATCCTTTAACCCTTAATAACCCTTTACTCCACGAAAACTTAACATTCTAGAAAAATGGCCATTTCGGGGGCATTTGTGTTTCACAAACACATCTTGTTTTTTTTATTTTTTCCTCACATCACCTTCCTATTCAATAATCATAAACTAAACTTTTGTTACAGTTAACCGCTCATAGATTTAAGTTGATGAGATTATGTATTGTTAAGCTGTTGACATTGCGCAATGTTCAACGCTGCATGTTCTATGAATAGAAATTCATTTTTTTTATGTCACCAGATATCTAAGAGAAATGTTTGCTGAATCATAGTTTATATAGCTTAAAATAAATGTGACATGACCTGTCATGCAGAAAGGGACTGGTAAATGTTTATAGTATTGATTCTAGTAAGTCAATGGGGATTGTACATGTTGATCATGAGTACTTTCCAAAATTTACTTTCTTCAAAAACTTGTTCATTAACATCTTAAAGAACAAAATTTCAAAAGGTTTTTGGTCCCACTATTATAGACTAGTTAATCCTCGGGCGTATGTGGCAGTGCCGTCTGTTTCGAAAATCGCATAATAGTGTCAATACTGCGTATATGACTTGTAGGGTCAAAATCTGTGTTTCTTTAGGATTATTCCTGTATTTGGAAGCCTGTGTTAAAGAGGTCCTGAAAGATCCCAGTATGTTGATGCCGGTTATTTTCAGTCAGTGAACCTCTATGAGCGCGAAATAACGGAATAATGCGCCGATTGGTTGCTTGGTCAATGCAATCCCACAATTATACGCTTTGTGACACAGCAATCCTCAATACAACATTAGCTTGGTTAACTGCAAGCTCGAGCTTTCGTACATCTGCCAGTGTTGGCGGTTGGTCAGACGACAATGTTGAACCATCTTTTCAAAGCTAAGGACTTGTTTGCGAATATGTACTGTTTAGTTTTCATCCAGAAAGGCGGAAATCGCATGTGTATGCACAAATTTGGCCCTTTTGTGATTGTTCAATGCTGACCCCTCTTTAGTGTATATGCCTATGTTATGAAATCAACGACCTGTGACTGCACAATATTGTCACATAAAGCATAAGTAATAATAGTTTTATAAAAAAAAAAGTATACCAGCTTTCCAGAAACTTAAAATTTTAATTTTTATTTATCATTGATTTTCATTATCCCTATATTGTTGTGCTTAGTATATATTTCTTCTAGAGTTGTCAAAACGAGGTTTAGTTTGGGAAAGGGTTAAAATATGCTGTATTAACAATGTTTACTATTTGTTCAAAAGCAACAACTGAGAAATATCTGAAAGAAAAATTGTGCACATAAAGTGCAAACTTGTTTTCATATTTTCTGTATTCAATTCTTATCTGTAAATCCATGTATTTTCTGCTCTTTTGATTAAGATGATCAATAAGGCCTTCTGTGCCTCTTGTTTCAAAATGGAGCTTTCCAAGTATTTCACTGTGTTGGAAAGGTGTTGAATCTATCTTTTCTTTATGTTGCAGTCCATACTCTACGGCAGTAGTTAAATTAAAGGAGAACAATTTTGATGAAATCATTCCACTATGCACACAAGAAATAGAACTAAAACCTACGAGTCATTACTACCAATTAGCGCTCTTGTTACGGGGAACCATGTACAGTCTTATTGGACAGCAGGACGAAGCATTTACAGACCTTAATGAATTACTTAAGACAGAGGAATTAGAAAAAAATGTAAGAGGTTTTGAAAGGCTTAGGTCACAATGATTAACCCATTATCACATGGTGATGTCCCTTAAGAAAAACATTTGGGAAAACATTGTGGAAAATGAAGAAATTGCTTGTGACAAGCAATTTCTTCATTTTCAACAATTTTTTTCTACCCCAAAAAGACCCCCCAAAAATTTTAATCTCATTCCCTTGGAATTCTCGTTTGCAACATAATATTATGTGAATTTAGACAAGTTTAAAATTTTGCTGTCTGGTAATGGCCAATCAGCGCTCTTGCAGCAAGGAATCATTTACAGTCTTAATGGACAACATACCTTAGTGAATTATGAAAGACGGAGGAATAAGAGAAAAATGTAAGTTATCTTTGAAAATTTAGTATTAATCCGTTAAAAATCCAAATAGTCTTCAATTACTGAGTGCATGTCCTTATCCAAATGTTTAATTGCTCCAATTTGACAGCTCCTGTCGACTTCAAAAATAAATGGTGATAAAGATAAATAATGACTTGTGTACATTATCATACAAAAAATTTGGAGCAACAGGCTAAAATGCTGGTTGCACATTGATATTTTTTTCCACAATTCTTATGAACTGAATCAGTTTAAAATTTTGAAGAATGTATTTATACATCTCAATCATGTAATATTATTAATTTCAGGTTAAAGTTAATGCGTTAATAAAGCGAGGTAGTTTACACATAACTAAGGAAAAACAGACGGAAGGCCTGGCAGACTTTGCTCAGGCTGTTAGAGTAGACTCAAATAATTCAGACATATACCATCATAGGGGCTTTGTAAGTAACACTTTCTGAATTTTCTTTGATTAGAAAAATTGATTTGTCTGATTGATTGTGTAGATAATATGTGACTGTCACACCTAAAGGAACCTTCTAGGAAATGTGCAAAAATATCAACCCAAGTTATTTTATGTGGACTGTCAGTAAATGATGCTTCCATGTAGATACCACATTGCAGAAACATGAATGTGACTTCATGCTTAATTAAAGTGGCCTCCTGGAAGGTGTGAAAAGTTTTGGCCCTAATCAGTCTGTAACGGACTGAGCGATGCAGTTGAAATATGGAAATTTCAATTCTATGACAAAGCCAAAGCAAAAGATCAACCAGTAGACATAGTTGGAAGGGTAAATTACATTTCGCTGTTAGTACTTTGTCCCATGGCAGTTCTTGCTACAGAGCACCACTGTGAGACAGTTTTACAAATACATGTATAGTTTGTTTGTTTCATTTTTCAGCAAAACATACAGTTAGAGAGATTAGAGGATGCAGTTAGAGACTTTGAGAACAGTATAAAAAAGAACCCTGACTTTCCTCTTTCTTATGTACAGAAATCTTATGCAGGTACATTGTCAATTTGAATTCACAGAGCTACAGATTAGTGGGGGAAAAGACATCTAACTTTGTTATTTCAATTCCAATCCCTTTGGTGTTGGTACTCATTTGAAATATCTCGGTGAGCCAATTCCAATGAGTACCAAGAACATAGGGTTTGATTAACAACAAATGAAATATTGCATTTTGAAAAGCCATGACCCCCTCTTATCTGGTGCTCTGGTGATACCTCATATGAAACTTGGGCTTGTTGAAGCCATGTAATGTTGTGTTCCTACTGTGGATCAATCAGATCAACTTGGTTAATTTGATCGCCTAAACTTGCAAATCAAACCCGACCAAACACCTTTACGATCTCTAATTTGTAAGTCTTGGTGATGCAGATCAAGCTCTAACACTCTTGATCACCAATTCGACCAAACACAAACTGGACTTGATCAGGCTTTATCAAGTTGATCTGTGTGGCAGTGGCAACAAAGCATAAACGAAAAAAATGAAAAAAGTATCAAGAATAGGCAGCAGGCTGGACTTTTAGTTTAGCCCATTCCCTCATAGTGGCTCTTTATGATGTCCCCAAAATAAACGATATTAGAAAACATTATGGAAAATGAAGAGATTGGGTGTTAAAAGCAATTTCTTCCACTTTAAAAAAATGTTTTCTATTTGAGTACCAAAAAATGTAAAAATTCATTATCTTCAATTTGTAGTCTGCTACATCTTTGAGTTTTAACCAGTCCGTAATTCTGTTGTCTGGTTATGGGTTAATGTTGATATTTTAGACCTCATTTCCATATTATTCCAGTTGTTGACTGATTTCAGATTGGATTCAACTGTCAGTTTTAGGGTGAAAAATTTTATGCCCCTGTATGGAGAGAGTGGGGGCATAATGTTTTACTTGTGTCCGTCTTGAATACATTGAATAGAAAGCTCTTATTTATCATTACAGAACACAGGAGGGCTGCAGCAGAACAAAGTACACTAAAGTTACAGAATGCAATCAAATCATACGAGGACACGCTGAAAAAGTTCCCAAATAATGCAGACGGCCACGCTTTATATGCTCAGGTAATATCCCATTACCAGACAGCAAAATTTTTGTCCTGCTCCAAATTGAAAGATGTTGCAGACAACAAATTCAAGTTGATGAAAATTTAAACATCTTTCCATTTTGGGTTAGAAAACATTGTAGAAAATGAAGAAATTGCTTGTTACATGTGGGATATTGATTTACTCATGGATGTCTGTCCAAAAACTTAAAATTGGCCATTTCAGGGGCATAAGTGTTTCTTAATCATATCTTGTTTATTTCAAATCTAAAACCTATGTTGTTGGTACTTAATTTAATAGTCTTAACAAGACAATGCCAGTATGTTTTTGTGTAAACTGTGTAACAAGACATCTGATGTAATCAGATTTTGCCAATCAGATTTGTTATTTCAATTAATAAATAATAGTTGTATGTTCGTTAGTAAAAGAGGGTCCTGATTACTAAGGCAAACCCCACTTTTTCAGGCTTTGTGCGATTTAGGAAGATTTGATGATGCAGATAAAGAGTTTGAGACGGCAATAAGACTAGAACCAGATAATGCAAACACATTAGTGCATAGAGCGTAAGTTGTAATATTGATATTTTGTTACATTTCAAATTAACCCTTTCCCAAACAAGTCCCTGATAGCTTGGGAAAACATTGCATATTTCACACATTAAAATGATATGAATATGAAGAGATCTTGACAGTTTTTCATTTACTATAAGTGAGAAAATCTTGCAATAGGTTCATTTCAAAAGAGTGAAACTTTGTCATCCTCAGGCAACTAAAACCAAGTACTTATTGCTTTGATAAGATTGAGAAACAAGATTTTGGCGTGACAATATAACATTTTGTTGTTGACCGTAGGAGTATCCAAAAAACGAAAGAATGGTATTTTCAGAAAATATTTGAATTTGAGTATGGAATCTGATTTCCCTGCGGTATTATTTTTCTGATGAATTGATTAGTGAAATTAGTAATTGATACTCGAATGTTAGATGAAGTACTCAATTAATTGAGAATTTGGTCCCATCCCTAGTAAAAATACTTGTTTGTGTTTATACAGATTGTTACGGTTACAATGGAAACAGACCACTGAAGAACCTGTACAGTTAATCAAAAAAGCTATAGAGTTAGATGATAAATGTGAATATGCTTATGAAATATTGGGGACCATTGAAGTACAAAGGTGAGTGAAGTATTTCTGTACGTTGTTCAAGCAATATACAATGTAGATGCTTTAACTCTTTCCCAATCAAGAACGGGTTTTGCTGTCCTTAATCAAAAAGGCTTGAGAAAACATTGAGACAAAAGAAGAAACTGCTGATAACCAGCAGTTTCTACTATTGTCTAAATATTTTCCGTGCTTTATTTTACACAAATACTTCCCTTTTAAACACTAATTTTGTTGTCTACTGCAGTTTTCAAGTGGTATCACCTCAAAAAGTCAAAATTTGGCTGTTTGGGAAAGGGTTATATTGAGAACTAGATATGCACAGTCAGATCAAGATCCATGCTGTACTCTAACAGCTTCTACCGACCTTCTAGCAACACTCAGATAGCAACATGGATCCTGATCAGACTGCTTTTTCGGTCAGACCAATCTGGAGACATGGTAGTTTTACAAGTTGTTAGGGTCTTTTTTCAGATTTTGACTCATTTGTGACCCATCACGCTAAAAGGGACCTTCTGTAAAAGGTTTTTAAAAATCAGAAACCAATCAGACTTGACAGACATTAACAAGATGTCTAATTTTGAAAAGGAACAAAATAGTAAGATAAGAAAAACAATCAATTACCTTAAACTGACTAGGGTCAATATCTTTCACATCTCATAGAAGGTCCTTTTGAATATGACAATAATTATGCCCCCTTTCGAAGAAAATGGGGGTATATTGTTTTGCAAGTGTCGGTCGGTCGGTCGGTCGGTCGGTCGGTCGGAAGGTCGGTCGGTCGGTCGGTCGGTCGGTCGGTCTGTCCGTAGACCAAACTTTGTCCGGAGCATAACTCGAAAAGTATTAAAGGTAGAATCATGAAACTTCATAGGTGGATAGATCTCATTATGGAGAGGTGCAGTGCATAAGAACCGTAACTCTGCCGATCAAATTTTTTGAGTTATTGCCCTTTGTTGATTTTATAACTTGATTCTTGTCCGGAGCATAACTCAAAATGTATGTAAGGTACAATCATGAAACTTTACAGATGGATAGATCTCATTATGGAGAGGTGCAGTGCACAAGAACCGTAACTCTGCCGATCAAATTTTTTGAGTTATTGCCCTTTGTTGATTTTCAAACTTGATTCTTGTCCGGGGCATAACTCAAAAACTATGTTAGGTAGAATCATGAAACTTTACAGGTGAATGGATCTCATTATGGAGAGGTGCAGTGCACAAGAACCGTAACTCTGCCAATCATATTTTTGGAGTTATTGCCCTTTGTTGATTTTCAAACTTGATTCTTGTCCGGAGCATAACTCAAAAAGTATGTAAGGTAGAATCATGAAACTTTACAGGTGGATAGATCTCATAATGGAGAGGTGCAGTGCACAAGAACCGTAACTCTGCCGATCAAATTTTTTGAGTTATTGCCCTTTGTTGATTTTATAAGTTGATTCTTGTCCGGAGCACAACTCAAAAAATATGTGAGGTAGAATCATGAAACTTTACAGGTGATTAGTTTTCATTATGGAGAGGTGCAGTGCACAAGAACCGTAACTCTGCCAATCAAATTCTTGGAGTTATTGCCCTTTGTTGATTTTACACTTAATTCTTAATCTTGCCTATATCTCACGTCCTTTTACACATACAGCCTTGATATCTCACACATAGATACCTCCCATCAACATTGTTCACATTTAACCATGACCTTGGACCTTGTGACCTTAACCTTGGAGTTTGACCTACTTTAAAAAAAAATAAACCCGGCATATATCTCATGACCTTTTACAAATACAGATTTGATATTTCACACATGGACACATCTTACCAAGACCTTTCACAATTGACCATGACCTTGGACTTTGTGACCTTGACCTTGGAGTTTGACCTACTTTTAAAAAACTTTAACCTGGCCGATATATCATGTCCTTTTACACATACAGCCTTGATATTTGACACATGGAAACGTCTGACCAAGACCTATCACATACGACTATGACCTTGGACCATGTGGCCTTGACCTTGAAGTTTGACCTACTTTGAAAAAAATTAAACTGGTTCTATATATCATGTGCTATTACACATACAGCCTTGATATTTCACACATGGACACATCCTACCAAGACCTTTCACATTTGACCATGACCTCGGACCTTGTGACCTTGACCTTTGACCTACTTAAAAAAACCTTTAATCTGGCCGATATATCATGTCCTTTTACACATACAGCCTTGATATTTGACACATGGACACCTACGACCAAGACCTTTCACATTTGACCATGACCTTGGACCTTGTGACCTTGACCTTGGTGTTTGACCTACTTTAATAATACATTAACCTGGCCTATATTTCATGTCATTTTACATATACAGCCTTGATATTTCAGACATGGTCACTTCCAACCAAGATATTTCACTTTTGACCATGACCTTGGACCTTGGACCTTGACCTTGGAGTTTGACCTACTTTTAAAAAACTTAAACTAGGCCTATATCTCATGTCCTGTTACCTATACAGTCTCAATATTTTATACATGGACACCTCCTACCAAGACCTTGCACATTTGACCATGACCTTGGCCTGTGTGACCTTGACCTTTGATTTTTACATACTTTTAGAAATCTTTAACCTAGCCTTTATCTTTTGTCCTATTACACCTACAGCCTTGATATTTCACACATAGACACCTCCTACCAAGACCTTTCACATTTGACCATGACCTTGAATATTGCAACCGTGACCTTGGAGTTTGACCTACTTTTAAAAAGACTGAAACCAGGCATATAAATCATGTCCTTTTGCACCTACAGCCTTGATAATTCACACATGGACACCTCGAACCAAGACCTTTTACATTTGACCTTGACCTTGGCATTTGGCCTAATTTTAAAAACTTTAACCTGGCCTATGTTTCATTTTACTTTTACATATACAGCTTTGATATTTCACACATAGACACCTCCTACCAAGACCTTTCATAATTATTTGACCATGACCTTGACCTTGTTAACTTGACCTTGGACTTTGACCTACATCAAATGTAGGCTGTTGAGGGGGCATATATGTTTTACAAACATCTCTTGTTATATGCAGGAGAGATATGGTGAAAGTTGTAGAACTATTTGAGCGGGTTGTACATTGTCATACAGAAGCAGAGCTCTCATTACTTTTCTCAATTCTTACAATGTTTTATGTTATATTTCTACAGGGGAGATATGGTAAAAGCTGTAGGACTATTTGAACAGGCCATAGAACTGTGTCGTACGGAAGCCGAGCTCTCACAACTTTTCTCACTTTTACACGCGGCAAAAGCACAACTTCGAGCTGCACAGTCACTAGGTATCCCACTACCAGCCAACTTCTCACCAATGTGATCGTGATACATGATAGTAGGACATGTTAACTAATTTCAGTGGATCAAGCTTGTTTCAATTTCTAATAATAATGTTTGACTTCTTAACCCTTTACCACAATGTGATGTCTGTTGATGCCAAACAAAAAATGCTTTGGAAAACATTTTTGAACAGGAATAAATTGCTTGTGACAAGCAATTTTCTTCATTTTCCACAATGTTTCCTAACAAAGACCAAAAAAATATGAATTCCATTCACTTCATATTGTTGTCTGCAATATCTTTGAATTTGGACAAGTCTATAATTTTACCGTTCAGTAATGGGTTAATTACAGGAACTCATGCTAAATATTTCGGTCACTGGTGCAACATGTTGAAATCGAATTTTGCATATTTGTGTGGTGAATCACATTATCTAGGGCTAAAAAGAAATAATTTTAAGGACTGTACAGTCACTTGGTATCCCACTGCCAGCCAATGTTATTGAGGAAACCCTTTCCCACACATTGATGCTTTAGGACGCCCCATAAAATATAGGCTTTGGAAAACATTGTGGAAAATGAAGAAAAAGTTTAAGGCAGCAATTTCTTCATTTCCCACAATGTTTTCTACCAAGAAAGACCAAAAAATGTTAAATTTTGTTCAATGGGACTTGTCGTCTGCAACACCTATGAGTTTTGACTAGGCTAAAATTTTGTTGTTTGGTAATGGGTTAATTAAACATTTTTTTTTGTGGATCAAGCTTGTTTCAATTCTGATAGCGTTTGAATTCTGAACCCTTCTCCAAACAACAATAATTTAGGGTGGTCCCTTTTGAAAACTGCTGCAGACGACAAAATTGCTGTTGATAAACATAGGATTTATGCACAGTATAGCACAGAAAATATTCAGGCAAAAAGGAGAAAATGCTGATTATCAGCATTTTCTTCTTTTGCCTTCTTTTTCCAAAGCCTATCATATTAGGGATATTAAAAGCAGGACTTGTTTGGGAAAGGGTTAAAGGGACCCATAATAGATCATTTAGGCACCGGAGTAATATGTGGACAGTCAGATTTTGCATATTTGTGTGGTGAATTGTATTATTTAGGGCTAAACAGAGAGAATTTTAAGGACTGCACAGCAGTCACTAGATATACCACTACCAGCGAACTTTTCACTAATATGATGTTAGAACAGGATTATAGGATACTATCCCTTTACCAAAAGGCAAAAATTTAGACAGTTCCAATTTGAAATAACATACAGACAACTTTTTCAAATGAATAAAATTTTACATTTTTTGGTCTTTTGGGGTAGAAAACAATGTGGAAAATAAGAAATTGCTTGTGACAAGCAATTTCTTAATTTTCCACAATGTTTTCCCAAGCTGCTGTCTTACTTGGCATTGAAAAGCGTCATTATGATGGAATGGATTAACTAATTTCAGTGGATCAAGCTTCATTCCAAATCTGACATTGTTTAATGTCTTCACCTTTTCCAACAGTGACAGCATTTGAAGATTTTAATGAATTCTTTTCTTTTTATAAAATACTATGAAGATGCATGTTTCACAAACACATCTTGTTTTAAGATAAAGACAAGATCTTCATACTATTCTAGATGATTATAGTAAAAAAGTCAGTGCACACAACAAGATGTTTTGATGAAAAGACATTGCAATATCTCTACTATTAGTGTTAATGTTGTCCTATTTCCTTTTCTATGAGGGATGTCAAAACCAGGAATTGACTGGACAAAAATTAAATTGAATTTATGCTCTCCATTTGAAATAGACTCACTACCTATGTGCCTATTGGCAACTGATGAGCATAAATCAAGAAACATTATTCTATTTTGCATGCAATCATACAGTACCATATAATGCACAGTATTATTTATTTCCAATCCAGATCCAGCCTATCCGTTGCTTGTTATTTTTCTTTATAATAATAACAAAATACCAATTATGATGAAAATTGTCATTTATTAATGACTAAACATCTAACGTAATCCATTACATAAAATGGGGGATGTGTATACTTAAACAAATACATATTAACTCATCGTCCACATCCCCCTAATACTAAAGCTTTGCTAAGAATGACAAGAGAAGAATTTTAGACTAGAAAAATAAGGTGGACACAAAAACATGCCAAACATGTCATTCTGAATAACAAAATAGTCCTTCACTTAACCTTACGAATACTTCTGACAAGGAAAAGAATAAAGAGTCGGACAGGCCATCCAGAGTGAAATGCGTGTCCTTCCCTTCGCTCCTTTACTTGGAGGTGAACTGGGGATGGAGGCGGGTTCGACAAATAAAACTTCCATTGCAAAAACGTGCTGGCAGCATATAAACAAAGAAAGACAAGTAGAGTCACGTGATAGAATACTACACACTGATAAGCCGATTAGCTTGTTCCTCATTAGCATTAGCGTTATACAGGGTAGTGCAGATAAAGGTATTGGCCCAATGTTTACACTTTGTTTTACTACGGTTTGGCCCAATATACTTGCACTATAATTTCAAAAGGAGCATAAAACGTATTATTTACAATAATACTTCATTATGCTCTCCATTTGAAATAGACTCACTACCTATGTGCCTATTGGCAACTGATGAGCATAAATCAAGAAACATTATTATACCCCCCACCTACGAAGTAGAGGGGGGTATATTGGTTTCACCATGTCTGTCTGTCTGTCTGTCTGTCCGTCCGTCCGTCCATCCATCCGTCCGTCCGTCCATCCGTCCGTCCGTAGACTTTTTCGTTTCCGTGCTCTAACTCAAGAACCGGTTGACCTAGGATCATGAAACTTTACACAGTTGTTGCCCATGACCCAAGGAGGTGCCCTATTGTTTTTGGGTCACGAAGGTCAAAGGTCAAGGTCACAATCAGACTTTGTTTAAAATCCGTTTCCGTGCTCTAAGTCAAGAACCGGTTGACCTAGGATCATGAAACTTTACACAGTTGTTGCCCATGACCCAAGGAGGTGCCCTATTGTTTTTGGGTCACGAAAGTCAAAGGTCAAGGTCACAATCGGACTTCGTTTTAAATCCGTTTCCGTGCTCTAAGTCAAGAACAGGTTGACCTAGGATCATGAAACTTTACACAGTTGTTGCCCATGACCCAAGGATGTGCCCTACTGTTTTTGGGTCACGAAGGTCAAAGGTCAAGGTCACAATCGGACTTTGTTTAAAATCCGTTTCCGTGCTCTAAGTCAAGAACCAGTTGACCTAGGATCATGAAACTTTACACAGTTGTTGCCCATGACCAAAGGATGTGCCCTATTGTTTTTGGGTCACAAAGGTCAAAGGTCAAGGTCACAATCGGACTTCTTTTAAAATCCGTTTCCGTGCTCTAAGTCAAGAACCGGTTGACCTAGGATCATGAAACTTTACACAGTTGTTGCCCATGACCCAAGGAGGTGCCCTATTGTTTTTGGGTCACGAAGGTCAAAGGTCAAGGTCACAATCGGACTTCTTTTAAAATCCGTTTCCGTGCTCTAAGTCAAGAACCGGTTGACCTAGGATCATGAAACTTTACACAGTTGTTGCCCATGACCCAAGGAGGTGCCCTATTGTTTTTGGGTCACGAAGGTCAAAGGTCAAGGTCACAATTTGACTTCGTTTAAAATCCGTTTCCGTGCTCTAAGTCAAGAACCGGTTGACCTAGGATCATGAAACTTTACACAGTTGTTGCCCATGACCCAAGGAGGTGCCCTATTGTTTTTGGGTCACGAAGGTCAAAGGTCAAGGTCACAATCGGACTTCGTTTAAAATCCGTTTCTGTGCTCTAAGTCAAGAACCGGTTGACCTAGGATCATGAAACTTTACACAGTTGTTGCCCAAGACTCAAGGAGGTGCCATTTTGTTTTTGGGTCACAAAGGTCAAAGGTCAAGGTCACAATCGGACTTCGTGTAAAATCTGTTTCCGTGCTCTAAGTCAAGAACCGGTTGACCAAGGATCATGAAACTTTACACAGTTGTTGCCCATGACTCAAGGAGGTGCCCTATTGTTTTGGGGTCACAAAGGTCAAAGTCACAATCGGACTTTGCTTAAAATTCGTTTTCGTACTCTAAGTCAAGAACCGGTTGACCTACAGCACTTTTTCAGTGACAAGGCACTAGTGGGGGGTATTTGTCCGCTCTGCGAAGTTCTAGTTCTATTTTGCATGCAATCATACAGTACCATATAATGCACAGTATTATTTATTTCCAATCCAGATCCAGCCTATCCGTTGCTTGTTATTTTTCTTTATAATAATAACAAAATACCAATTATGATGAAAATTGTCATTTATTAATGACTAAACATCTAACGTAATCCATTACATAAAATGGGGGATGTGTATACTTAAACAAATACATATTAACTCATCGTCCACATCCCCCTAATACTAAAGCTTTGCTAAGAATGACAAGAGAAGAATTTTAGACTAGAAAAATAAGGTGGACACAAAAACATGCCACAGATTATCAAGGTTGCACAAGCGACCTTGATTATCCGGCCACCCAAGGATCGGCTGGATTGGAGGCTTTTTGCCGTTGTTACAACAAAGAAAAACATATCACCATCTAAATACATGAAGTATAACATCAGAACGTTTATGCAGGTATTAGACAATGGGGGGATTCCTAGGCAGCAGACATAATCTGACCTCCCTGGGACCATCTGCTACTGTTCGTTGTTTGCATTTTGTGGAGCTCACACACAGATAATATGGCAAACACTGCTTCTGTCATGTTAACTCCCAACATGTAGTTCTTTTCGACACCTCAACAGTAAAATAATAAACAGAGCAATATCTTTTAAACAGTAAATATCAATTGTAAACTATGGTAACTTACTAAAATAAATGGAAAGCCAGCATCACTCTTTATGTACATCAATTGTACATCTCAGACTTAAAGGGACATTTCATTCCGATTTCAATTTTTTAAAGTATGTCTTGATGCCAAGATTGGTTATTCTAATGAGTATAAATACTATTAGTTTTTTGAAGTTGTTGCCAATAAGCGAGAAACACGCATTTAAAGTTGAGACATAATCGATAAATTGCATATAAATCCGAACTGTTGTCCACAACAATTTGTTCAATTTTAACACAAAAATATAAATTTCTCGTAAACGGCGCAATATTTTGGCTTGAAATTTTCAGAATTTTCATAAGGAAATGTGCTCTTTCAGATAAAAATAAAAGTAAATTTTATGACAAAAAATTCTGAAATGTCATTTTAATCTAACATTTAATTGATAAAACCTTGTTATATAACTTTATTTACAGAGCCGCAGAAAACCAGTAGCAGACATAATCTGGCCTACTAGTCTTTTCTTTTTTTTCTTTTTTCTTTTTTTTAACTTTGGAAGCGGACATTGTCTTTCTTCTTAAAGTGACATTTCACACTATTTTTCATAAATTTTACTTTTGTTTTCGTCTGAAAGAGTAGATTTTCTTATGAAAATTCATAAAATTTCAAGCCAAAATATTGAACCGTTTATGAGAAAAACACACCTTTGTGCTAAAATATAATAAATAGTGGTGGACAACAGTTCAGATTTATATGGAATTTGTCATTTCTGTCTCAAATTTAAAGGTAAATTTTCCGCTTATAAATAACAATTTCAAACAAGAGGGCCAAGATGGCCCTGCATCGCTCACCTGAGAGGACTTTGAAACAAACAGCTTGCAAACTTCAAACTCGCATGACCCACTTTTTACATGACCTAGACATCATCAAGATAAACATTCAGAACAATTTTCACAATGATGTGTAAATATTTTGGTTCTTAAGGCAAAAAACAAGATTTGACCTTTTGACCTAGTTTTTGATCTAACATTAGCCACTTTCTACATGACCCATTTATCATCAAGATAAGCAATTCTGAACTATTTTCACAATGATGAATAAAAATTTTGATTTTTTGGGCAAAAACAAAATTTGACCTAGGTTTTGACCGCCCATGACCCACTTTATACATGCCCCAGATATTGTGAAAATAAACATTCTGAAGAATTTTCACATTGATAAAGTAAATATTTTGGTTCTTAGAGCAAAAACAACATTTGACCTAGTTTTAGACCTCCCATGACCCACTTTTCACATCACCAAGATATCATTAGGATAAACATTCTGAAAATTTTCACAATGATAAAATAAATATTTTTGGTTCTTAGAGCAAAATCAAAATTTGACCTAGTGACCTAGTCTTTGACTTCACATGGCCCCCTTTTAACATTGACCGGATATCATCAAGATTAATATTCTGAACAATTTTCACAACGATAAAGTAAATATTTTGGTTCCTAGAGCAAAAACAAGATTTGACCTAGTGACCTACTTTTAGACCTTGCATGACCCACTTTTCACATCACCAAGATATCATCAGGATAAACATATTGAACAATTTTCACAACGATAAAGTAAATATTTTGGTTTTTAGAGCAAAATCAAAATTTGACCTGGTGACCTAGTTTTTAACCTCGAATGACCTGCTATTCATATCACCATGATAAACATTCTGAATTTTCACAATGATTGAGTAAATATTTTGGTTCTTAGAGGAAAAACAAAATTTGCCCTAGTGACCTAGTTTCTGACCTCACATGACCCACTCTTAAAATGACCCAGATTTTGTCAAGGTAAACATTCTCAACAATTTTCACAATGATAAAGTAAATATTTTGGTTCTTAGAGCATAAACAAAATTTGACCTAGTGACCTAGTTTCTGACCTCACATGATCCACTTTTAAAATGACATAAATTTCGTCAAGATAAACATTCTGAACAATTTGCACAATGATAAAGTAAACATTTTGGTTCTAAGAGCAAAAACAAAATTTGACCTAGTGACCTAGTTTCTGACCTCGCATGACCCACTTTTCACATCACCAAGAAATCATCAGGATTAACATTCTGGAAATTTTCACAATGATATATAGTAAATATTTTGGTTCTTAGAGCAAAATCAAAATTTGACCTAGTGACCTAGTTTTTAACCTCGAATGACCTGCTATTCATATCACCAAGATATCATCAAGATAAACATTCTGAATTTACACAATGATTGAGTAAATATTTTGGTTCTTAGAGGAAAAACAAAATTTGACCTAGTGACCTAGTTTCTGACCTCACATGACCCACTTTTAAAATGACTCAGAATTCGTCAAGATAAACATTCTGAACAATTTTCACAATGATAAAGTAAACATTTTGGTTCTAAGAGCAAAAACAAAATTTGACCTGGTGACCTAGTTTCTGACCTCACATGACCAACTTTTAAAATGACCCAGATTTTGTCAAGATAAACATTCTGAACAATTTTCACAATGTTTAAGTATATATTTCCGCTCTTAAAGCAAACCCAAGATTTGACCCAATGACCTAGTTTTTGACCTTACATGACCCACACTTTGTACATAACCTAGATATCAAGATAAGTATTTAGGATAGTTTTGACAAAGTTTTGGGGCAAAATTGGCATCTCTAGAGCAAAAGGAAGGATCTGTAATATTTGACCTTGTGACATAGTTTTTTACCTTACATGACCCTCCTTTGATCATGACACAGATATCATAACGATAAACATTTAGAACAATTTTGACAAAGTTTGGACCAAAATTGCCACTTCCAGAGCAAAAGGAAGGATTTCACAAGATTTGACCTCATGACCTAGTTAATGACCTGGAATGGCCCACTTCTTGACATAGCCTAGATATCATCAAGATAAACATTCAGGGCAATTTTGACAAAGTGTGTGCCAAAATTGGCACTTATAGAGTAAAAAGATGGATTTTACAATATTTGACCTAGTGACCTAGTTTTTGACCTGGCTTCACCTATTTGTTATCATGACCTAGATATTATCAAGACAAATATTCTGAATAATTTTCACAACGATTGAGCAACAAATGTGGCCCCTAGAGCAAAAAGAAGATTTGACCTAGTGACCTACTTTGTGACCCCATTATGGCCCCGATTCAAATTCTTTGAAGTATTTTGAAAAAGCATGACCCATAGATCATATGTGTGAAATATGATTGAATTCTGTCCAGTACTTTAGGAGGAGAAGATTTTTTTCTGAAAAGTTGACGGATGGACAGTTAGACAGATAGACAGTTAGACAGATAGACAGATAGACAGACGCCGGACAACAGACCGATCACAATACCTCACCTTGAGCACTTTGTGCTCAGGTGAGCTAAAAATGATAGCAATTCTACGCATTAGAATAACCAAACTTTGCACCAAGACATATTTAAAAGGGGAAATCGGAATGTTATGTCCCTTTAACGAGCGTGTGCACGGATTCGTTCTTATTTAACGTGTGATTGTATTGAAATTTCAACACCAATGGTTTGATCAATGGCTAAATGAAACTTGTAGAAGTTTTGTGGCTTTGGTCGTCAAATGTGTATCAGAAGCACTGGGAAAAAAATGTCTTAGTTATGAGGTTGCAGGTATGGGGCTGCGGTGAACGCTGCCTGGAAATTAAAACAAGACATGTCGTCAGTACTGACGTTTTGTTTCTCGCTGCATGTTTTGATCTGACGTTGATAATGATTTATAATGTGTCAGAGTAATAGTGACCAGTGACCAAGCGTCTTTAGAAGCGATTCATGAGGGTTCTGTCCTTGTTTGGTTTTTATTAGCTCACCTGAGCACGAAGTGCTCAAGGTGAGCTATTGTGGTCGCTTTTTGTCCGTCGGCGTCCGTCTGTCTGTCCGTCCGTCCGTCCGTCTGTCTGTCTGTTCACATTTTGTTGTTACCACTCTAGCACCCACAAATATTGACCAATCTTAACCAAACTTGGTCAAAACATGTATGACCATAATTTCTCGGATGAGTTCGATTTTGAGTCAGATCGGACTAGGAAGTCCAGAGTTATGTGCCCATGAACGTCAAAAATGGCTAGTTTTGACTTTGTTACCACTCTAGCATCTACAAATATTGACCAATCTTAATTAAACTTGGTCAAAACATGTATGACAAGAAGTTCTTGGATGAGTTGGATTTTTGGTCAGATCGGATTAGGAAGTCCAGAGTTATGCCCCCTTGAATATCAAAAATCGCTAGTTTTGACTTTGTTACCACTCTAGGATCTACAGAATTGACCAATCTTGACCAAACGTGGTCAAAACATGTATGGCAATAAGCTCTTGGACGAGTTTGATTTTGGGTCAGATTTGATCAGGAAGTCCGGAGTTATGCACCCTTGAATATCAGAAATAGCTAGTTTCGACTTTGTTACCACTCCAGCATCTACAAATATTGATAAATCAAGACAAAACTTGGCTAGAATGTTGGTTACCATACAATAATGTATGAGTTTGATTTTCAGTGTCATCGAAGTAGGAAGTCTGGAGTTATGTGCCCTTGAATTTGACAAATTTGCCGTTTTGGACTTTGTTTACACTTTAGTATCTACATTTATTGACCAATCAAGACAAAACTAGGCAATAATGTTGGTAACCATAAGATGCTGAATGAGTGCAATTTTCAGCTTGATTGAACCAGAAAACCCAGAGTTATTGGCCCTCGAATTTCACAAAATTGCCATTTTCGACTTTATTTTCACTCTAAAAAACACAAATATTGACCAATCAAGACACAACTTGGTCACAATGTTGGTGACCATGAGATCTTATATGATTTCTTTTTTCATATTGATTGGACTAGAAAAACCAGAGTTGTGTGCGCTTGATGGTGACAAAATTGCCGATTTCGTTTTTAATTTCACTCAAACAGCAATAAATATTGACCAATCAAAAAAGCAACTTGGACATAAGGTTGATGAGAATATCGTTATCAGAACAGAATTGTGTGCCCTGGATTATGACAAAATTGATGTTTTTTTATCGACTTGGTTTTCACTTCAACAGCCACAAATAATTATATTGATCATTAAAGATTAAGAATGCTGTTTTCAGCTGAATCATAATCTCACATCTTAAGTTTTGTGTTCTTGTCTTAGAGATACCTAGGTCATGAAAAAGGTGGGTCTTGTTCTGCATGGGGAAAGTTTCAGGTGAGCGATCCAGGGCCATCTTGGGCCTCTTGTTTAATGTAACTACCACAGCTTGATCATCCGACAATAACAGATTTTTTTTTGTTAATTCAAGATTCTTGTTAATTTATGTAACTAAATTTCAAATGCAAGGACAATTGGGAATGATTCTTTAATGCAAATTTGGTATGCAGCTAATACGGTGGACCAGTTTTCTGCAAACCACTCTGACCCATATATCGCTGCGAATCCGATTGCCCCCGAAGCATGTGTGCAGTTTGCCCTCCCCCTTTTTTTAGCTGGTAGACGACATTCCATAGTCTTAGAGTCAACCTTAATCCCATAGAATGTCGGCAAAGTTGTTGTAGCGACATTTTTCTTCAACTGGATTTGAACCTTTACATCTTGACAAACATAAAAACATAGCTATACTTAACAAAAGTTCTAATCGGTCACTTTTAAAATTGCAATATCTCAATTATTAATCAACCACTCAGTGTAAAATTTTACATGTGTTATTTCTTACTCATATCATTGACTATGCGTATTTCTGAGAGCGCTGAATTTTGAGGGGTGGTAAAGATGTCCATGTACTTCGTTTTCCCGATTTGCACTTGAAAAGTTTTCGTGCAACAAAAGCCACGGCCCAGTTTATACACGCGAGGTCTCTATCGAATGTATAGTCAGAAAAACACATAACATGATCAGAATGACACACGAAGAGCGAGACATGGCCATCGGAATGCTGCAACTGGGTCTTTGTTTACGACTGGTAAAATTTAGTTGCAGAGAAAACCGGAAGTAGGTGGCAATCGAGGCTTGTTTTCTTTTATGCAGTTTTGATAATTTGTTTCTACCCATTTTCAAGTCGCCAGAACGTTTACGTAGGTCCACTTTAACCATCAATGCCTTACACATGGGAATTTCAGGCCAACGGAAGTGCTGCAGTTCGCCAGAAGAGACGGAGACGACGAGTTACCATACATCGCCAGGACCATTATTTTCCTTTATCATATGAAAGGAACAGATTCCTACCTGCTGCAATCACTTTAGGTTGACTGAGGGGTCGACATAAACGCAACATTACACCCCAGACTGTGCAAAGTAGGCTGTAAAGTGTTGGAAATCGTTGAAAGTAGCCACTCAGGTGTTTTTGTCTGTAGACGTCATCGAAATGTCCGTCTAGTTTTGGCGCGACGTTACCTTCTCTTTACCAGGGCTGCCTTGGACAACGTCTTCTTTACAAATTAGACCACACATTTGCATCAGTTTGCCGACGGACCTGTGCTCATTTATCGCTGTCACGGTGAGTTTCAGAGTGACGAATTTGATTGTGATTGACTTTCTTTACATTATCCTTTCCACGACAAGCTAGTGTGTAGCTCTTATTGAAGCTAACGGTGGCCACTCACGTTACTAACACTGCTCTTCGTGTTCTGAGAATTTTGAAATCGAGGGTTCCTCTTTAAGAACTGTTGTTAGATCTTACTAAAAAGTCTTAAAATAATCGAATTGCAACAGTCATGTTGGAAATTGATTTCTTCAAGAGTGTTCCAGAATAAAATGTTTGGAATCGTTTGTTTATTGATTTTATGACGCAAAGTATATGGTGACCGATTAGAACTTTTGCTGAGTTTAGGTCTTTTCGCCATTTAGGGGAACTTGGTGACCAGCAAAGAAAAAGATGTCCAAGATGTGTGGCATGCCCACGGCACTACAAGTGTGTTTCATAATTCGTTCAAAGTGCTGTACATTTTTTTCAGAAATCTGAAAACTATTACTGGCCCCAATTACAAATGATTTTTCATAGTAGAATCCATAATTCAAAGGAACTCTAGTAATAAGTAAACTTTTGAATTGATTGGAATAAGCTAAAATGCATCTTCAATGTCGGACTTTGCCATTAAACAGTTTGACAAAATTGTTTGGCTGTGTAGAGATTATGGTGTCAATGAGTGGATATAAGCGATTTCTATGTGAATATGGCTGTTCACAGAAGACTAATTAGGATAACTAATATCATGTATTACCCGGAAATCCTTTTGATTACCTTTAGGGATTTAGCCAATAGGAGATGGAACATAATTTTCAAAACGTGAGGAAGAAAAAGGGGCTTGCGATCCGACCCTTCGCTATCCCCTATGCTATATAATCTTAGACCACCTGTCTAATTTGCAGCGCTGATTCATGACCTTTATGCCACTGGATAAAACGCACGTGCAAAGCAACCTGACAATAATACATAAAAATACTGATTATCATCGATCCCATTTCGTTTAGACCAGTGTAACCTATAATTAGTAAATTGGTATGCTCTTTTATTGTGGCGGGAATCATTTTATCTTGGGACCACTGTAAATGAAGGTGTGGGATATGTCTATAATGGAGCGGATTGTGTAAATAATGGAGCAGATTAAGGTAAATGCTTTAACTCTTGCCTAAAAGAAACTGTTTTACTATTTTATGTTTGATATTGTACACAAGTTAATGTATAATTACCGATTTTGACTTCTACAACTCTTTTAAAATTGAAATGGTCCAATTCTGTTCTGTTTGGGAAAGTATTAAACCCTTTCCCAACCAAATGCAGGTTTTGCCTCTCTTATAGACAAGGCTGGGAAAGTAGTTTGGCAAAAGAGAAAATGATGATAGTCTGCATTTTTCAAGAGGAATACCATATTTAAGTTACATTTTAGGCTTTGGAGTGTGTGATGCTAGCTCCCCTGAATAAAAGAATTAGGCAATCAAGTCCTATATATTAGAGGTTCCAGTGTTCTTCTCGTAGTGTAACGTTGTGTCCGTCTGTAGTGACGAGGGACCTCGTTGTGGTTCGTCTGTCAGCGAGTGTATGTTGTCTGGTCTGCTCGCTCGTTATTGTCGATAACTGCTCTAGTATGGCCGCCGCGAGTTTTGTGTCGTCTATGGACTCGCCCTTTGATATCGAGATTGTTTCGCTCTTCCTCGCCCTATTAGCATCTCCCGAGCCACTCCATTTGACATTGTTCCTGAAAGGAAAACCCATAAATAACAATAATATCTTTTTCACCCTTTTTCCCGTAAGCTGAAATAATCACATTGATTGCCAACTCAACCATTTGTTGATGTCACATGTGTAACCTGCATAATTGATATGCATGTTAATCATCATGACTTTGAAGGCGAAATTCACTTCGATGGTCGAAACTTTGAGGGCCAAATTCACTTCGATGGCCGAAACTTTGAAGGCCAAATTCACTTCGATGGCCGAAACTTTGAAGGCCAAATTCACTTCGATGGCCGAAACTTTGAAGGCCAAATTCACTTCGATGGCCGAAACTTTGAGGGCCAAATTCACTTCGATGGCCGAAACTTTGAGGGCCAAATTCACTTCGATGGCCGAAACTTTGAGGGCCAAATTCACTTCGATGGCCGAAACTTTGAGGGCCAAATTCACTTCGATGGCCGAAACTTTGAGGGCCAAATTCACTTCGATGGCCGAAACTTTGAGGGCCAAATTCACTTCGATGGCCAAAACTTTGAGGGCCAAATTCACTTTGATGGCCGAAAGGTTGAAAGCCAAATTCACTTCGATTGAATCCTTGATCTTTACTTGACTTTTATACATGTTGTATTCCCATGTTCTACAGACATTCTAAAGGTAGAATACACCGGGTTCTCTACATATAAATGTAAAGCCTTCGTTACCCAGTATCATCAAAACTTACTCGTGAACATCAATTACTTATTACAACCTGTGACATCAAATATCGATGCTGGCACCAAATAAAATCGTTAATAGCCGACACTTTGAAGGCCAAAATCACTTCAATTGAATCTTTGATCTTTACTTGACTTTTATATGAATTATATTTCTATGTTCTACAGACTTTCGGTAAGGTAGAATACACCGGGTTCTCTACAGATAAATGTAAAGCCTTCGTTACCCAGTATTATCAAAACTTACCCATGAACCTCAATTACTTGTTACAACCTGTGAAATCAAATATTGATGCTGGGGGTATTTGATGCCAAATAAAACCTTTTATAACCGAAACTCTGAATGCCAAAATCACTTCGATTGATTGCCTACTCAACCATTTACTGCTATCACAAATGTAGCCTACATACCGTAACTAATATACATGCTGATTATTATGTCAAGACTTCGATGGCCCAAACTTTGAAAGCCACATTGACTTCGATTTAATCTTTGATCTTTACTTGACTTTTATACAGATTGTTTTCCATACATTCGGTAAGTAGAATACACAGGGTTCTCTACAAATAAGTGTAAAGCCTTCGTTACCCTGTGTTATCAAGACTTACTCGTGAACCTCAATTACTTATTACAAACTGTGACATCGAACTTCGATGCTGGAAGTATTTGACACACACACACACACAAAATATAATTTATGGCCGAAGCTTTGAAGGTGTAACTGCTTTGGTTACCTTTGAAATTCCCTAACTCAAATGCTTCATGCACATTTTAACTTATTGATGTGCCATTTCTATGCATTCATATATGTATTATTTTTCATGCATTTATTTACTTAATTTACTTATCATTGTCTTTATTGTTTTGATCCATAAGGACCCTTTCTTTCTTAAAAATGTGCTTATCTAAGTCAAAAACCTTGTTTCAAATTTCCGTACTCTAGACTACAAAGACGTCCTCAATGAAATAATACATTTTGAAAAGATACTGGCCTTAATCATTTAGATGTCCTTGGTTAGTATGGCACCTTGCCGCTTCGCATGAACTTGAACATCAGGGATGGACTTCCCCCTCTGCTACGCCCGACAAAATGCACGCCATCTTGGGCCAAGTATTGTGGATCTCCCCAGAATCCACGATCTTTCCCAAATCTAATGTTTGGGAAAGCACTAATTAACTGTCTAATTGTTTGTTTATCTCAATCACTTCCGCAGTAAAACCTGAGGGCCGCCTCGGATCTCGACACAGAGCCTGGCCAACAAACACTTCTTACATACCATGCCCCAGAATCAAAAGTTTGCGAAAGTCATACCGGGTATAACCCTCGCGATTGACGCTGTGTTCTTTGTCATGAAGGCATTACTTCCAATTTGTTGAAAACACACATCTAGGCCACTACTAAAATTGGCTTTCGCAAACCTGTCGACTGTCACTCTAAACACCATCTGGAGACACTCCACAACGGGAAATGCTTCCGGGTCGTAGTATACAAACATAGTTCCGTCAAAAATGGATTCGCTCCTTTTGTTGCATTGATTCTGTGTCTATAGAATAGGCAGATGCATGAAATGTGGTTATGTATACTGGCAGACCATCAGTGTACTGCTAGGATGTGTTTTAATGAATTTGTTGGGAACTAGTTTCTTGCGCGGTCGTGACCTTTCATGGGGGTGTGTCACATGCAGATCCCGAAATAGATGGCAAATTTCAAGGGTGGCTGTGTTCACGGGTGCGTGATTTTAGCTGATGGTGCTATTGATACCACTTTCTTGGTAGTAAATTAAAGACAAAGAAATGGTCTGTCAGGCAGACTAAGTAAAATGTGCCACAAAGACTTCTGAGAGGAGCTAGAAGATGCCAAATTGACCCATTTTACTATATATTTAATAGGCCCGTTTCGTTGAGGAGTGACACCTATATGAGCCAGAAGTGAAAATTACGAAATTTCAACTTTGGCCACATTTTTGTGTTTGAAGTTGCTACAATTGATCTGAAAGTAAAGAATTTGTGAAAAATAGACCATATTTTCGAAATTTATGTCATATTGAATTTAAAAAAATTAAAAAATGTTAAAAAGAACAAAGACAATGTTAGAAACCACATCAAATGGATTCGATTGCTTGTGTTGTCAATTCCTGCGTATTTTTGGATAGGGAATTCCTTTTAGTACTAGCTCAAAGCGAAACTAGCTTAGAAATATCGTTGGAAAGGCGAAAAACCCTTTATCCCAGAAACACCCCGCTTAAATTTAAAAAAGGTGCGTGACATGATTTTTTCATTAAATTCGATTTGAAATCAACCTTTTTTGCACAAAATGCCCTTTGTTTTGCTTATCACACAATAGATAAAGCAAATTATTACAAAATTCTGGATTTTTTTTAAATCGATTTAATACATATTTAACCCTTTCAATAACTGAAAATGACTTTTTAATGTTTAACATTTAGCCCCCCCCCCCATTTTTGTATGCCCCCCCTTTCGTGATTTCCTTCTATTTCCTATACAAAATCATTTTCAAGTAGTAGAAACACGTATGCAGTAATTATGAATTTCAAAGATATTTTGAAAGCATTTTTAAATGAAAATAGACTGCAGAAACCCTTTATCCTATAAAGACTTATTTTACTATTGATTTCTGTTTCGTGTGTTTTCCACATTTGTATTGTCTTTAAAACCTTTGTTTTTTCTTCTCAAAGACACGGTTTTCAGCTAACTTGAATATCTGACGACGGGAAATAGCACAAAGAATCTTGTGTAAGATATTTCAGTCGTTTTTAAGATTTTTTAGGTCCACAAAATAACGAATTTTAGTAGAAAATCGATAATTTTGTCATTTTAGCCCCTTTTTACGTGCCCTGTTTCTGCTAATTTGTCACAGGAGTTACGAGTTTCGTTTTAAATAGTGTAACTAATTGCATAGTAACGATTTGCTGTATTTCCACATTCAAAACATCGTAGGAAAAGGCGAAAAACCCTTAACTCTCCCAAATACTTACTTTGGTCATAATCCGATTTAAGAGGCTTAATTTGCCAGTAGTGGCCATTTCCTGTCCCAAAACAGTCTTTGTTTTTATTTTTTTTATTGTACAAATATATATCTGCACTAAAGTATTACTTTTACAAAATTCGAGTTTAGTTTTTACAGTTTAAAATGTATATTAATGATAAAAATAGGATTTCAGCCTGAAAAGGGACATTTGTCTTAAAATAGCCACTTTTTCCGCATTGTTTTATGCAATATTTTCAAGAAATGCATCTTACTGTGAAAGCTTAAGGACAACAGAGTAAGTATCGTTTTATGTTTTGGAAATCTGACCATAAATTCCTGATTTATCCCAATTCAAGTAAACCAGGGGGGTCTCAACCCAGAATTGCATTAAAGACATCGTTTAGCAGTTATGGGGGCCCTTTTTAAAATGCCACTTGGTTGTTATTTAGAGACAAATTTTAGACTCTTTTTATGTTTTCTCTTTGGAAACACCATAAAGCACTGACCTGAGACAGATTTGATAAAAAAATTGTAAAATCCTTGATTATATATGAGCCAGAAGTGAAAATTACGAAATTTCAACTTTGGCCACATTTTTGTGTTTGAAGTTGCTACAATTGATCTGAAAGTAAAGAATTTGTGAAAAATAGACCATATTTTCGAAATTTATGTCATATTTTGACTTGAATTTAAAAAAATTAAAAAATGTTAAAAAGAACAAAGACAATGTTAGAAACCACATCAAATGGATTCGATTGCTTGTGTTGTCAATTCCTGCGTATTTTTGGATAGGGAATTCCTTTTAGTACTAGCTCAAAGCGAAACTAGCTTAGAAATATCGTTGGAAAGGCGAAAAACCCTTTATCCCAGAAACACCCCGCTTAAATTTAAAAAAGGTGCGTGACATGATTTTTTCATTAAATTCGATTTGAAATCAACCTTTTTTGCACAAAATGCCCTTTGTTTTGCTTATCACACAATAGATAAAGCAAATTATTACAAAATTCTGGATTTTTTTAAATCGATTTAATACATATTTAACCCTTTCAATATCTGAAAATGACTTTTTAATGTTTAACATTTAGCCCCCCCCCCATTTTTGTATGCCCCCCTTTCGTGATTTCCTTCTATTTCCTATACAAAATCATTTTCAAGTAGTAGAAACACGTATGCAGTAATTATGAATTTCAAAGATATTTTGAAAGCATTTTTAAATGAAAATAGACTGCAGAAACCCTTTATCCTATAAAGACTTATTTTACTATTGATTTCTGTTTCGTGTGTTTTCCACATTTGTATTGTCTTTAAAACCTTTGTTTTTTCTTCTCAAAGACACGGTTTTCAGCTAACTTGAATATCTGACGACGGGAAATAGCACAAAGAATCTTGTGTAAGATATTTCAGTCGTTTTTAAGATTTTTTAGGTCCACAAAATAACGAATTTTAGTAGAAAATCGATAATTTTGTCATTTTAGCCCCTTTTTACGTGCCCTGTTTCTGCTAATTTGTCACAGGAGTTACGAGTTTCGTTTTAAATAGTGTAACTAATTGCATAGTAACGATTTGCTGTATTTCCACATTCAAAACATCGTAGGAAAAGGCGAAAAACCCTTAACTCTCCCAAATACTTACTTTGGTCATAATCCGATTTAAGAGGCTTAATTTGCCAGTAGTGGCCATTTCCTGTCCCAAAACAGTCTTTGTTTTTATTTTTTTATTGTACAAATATATATCTGCACTAAAGTATTACTTTTACAAAATTCGAGTTTAGTTTTTACAGTTTAAAATGTATATTAATGATAAAAATAGGATTTCAGCCTGAAAAGGGACATTTGTCTTAAAATAGCCACTTTTTCCGCATTGTTTTATGCAATATTTTCAAGAAATGCATCTTACTGTGAAAGCTTAAGGACAACAGAGTAAGTATCGTTTTATGTTTTGGAAATCTGACCATAAATTCCTGATTTATCCCAATTCAAGTAAACCAGGGGGGTCTCAACCCAGAATTGCATTAAAGACATCGTTTAGCAGTTATGGGGGCCCTTTTTAAAATGCCACTTGGTTGTTATTTAGAGACAAATTTTAGACTCTTTTTATGTTTTCTCTTTGGAAACACCATAAAGCACTGACCTGAGACAGATTTGATAAAAAAAATTGTAAAATCCTTGATTATATAGGAGACACTCCACAACGGGAAATGCTTCCGGGTCGTAGTATACAAACATAGTTCCGTCAAAAATGGATTCGCTCCTTTTGTTGCATTGATTCTGTGTCTATAGAATAGGCAGATGCATGAAATGTGGTTATGTATACTGGCAGACCATCAGTGTACTGCTAGGATGTGTTTTAATGAATTTGTTGGGAACTAGTTTCTTGCGCGGTCGTGACCTTTCATGGGGGTGTGTCACATGCAGATCCCGAAATAGATGGCAAATTTCAAGGGTGGCTGTGTTCACGGGTGCGTGATTTTAGCTGATGGTGCTATTGATACCACTTTCTTGGTAGTAAATTAAAGACAAAGAAATGGTCTGTCAGGCAGACTAAGTAAAATGTGCCACAAAGACTTCTGAGAGGAGCTAGAAGATGCCAAATTGACCCATTTTACTATATATTTAATAGGCCCGTTTCGTTGAGGAGTGACACCTATATGAGCCAGAAGTGAAAATTACGAAATTTCAACTTTGGCCACATTTTTGTGTTTGAAGTTGCTACAATTGATCTGAAAGTAAAGAATTTGTGAAAAATAGACCATATTTTCGAAATTTATGTCATATTGAATTTAAAAAAATTAAAAAATGTTAAAAAGAACAAAGACAATGTTAGAAACCACATCAAATGGATTCGATTGCTTGTGTTGTCAATTCCTGCGTATTTTTGGATAGGGAATTCCTTTTAGTACTAGCTCAAAGCGAAACTAGCTTAGAAATATCGTTGGAAAGGCGAAAAACCCTTTATCCCAGAAACACCCCGCTTAAATTTAAAAAAGGTGCGTGACATGATTTTTTCATTAAATTCGATTTGAAATCAACCTTTTTTGCACAAAATGCCCTTTGTTTTGCTTATCACACAATAGATAAAGCAAATTATTACAAAATTCTGGATTTTTTTTAAATCGATTTAATACATATTTAACCCTTTCAATAACTGAAAATGACTTTTTAATGTTTAACATTTAGCCCCCCCCCCCCATTTTTGTATGCCCCCCCTTTCGTGATTTCCTTCTATTTCCTATACAAAATCATTTTCAAGTAGTAGAAACACGTATGCAGTAATTATGAATTTCAAAGATATTTTGAAAGCATTTTTAAATGAAAATAGACTGCAGAAACCCTTTATCCTATAAAGACTTATTTTACTATTGATTTCTGTTTCGTGTGTTTTCCACATTTGTATTGTCTTTAAAACCTTTGTTTTTTCTTCTCAAAGACACGGTTTTCAGCTAACTTGAATATCTGACGACGGGAAATAGCACAAAGAATCTTGTGTAAGATATTTCAGTCGTTTTTAAGATTTTTTAGGTCCACAAAATAACGAATTTTAGTAGAAAATCGATAATTTTGTCATTTTAGCCCCTTTTTACGTGCCCTGTTTCTGCTAATTTGTCACAGGAGTTACGAGTTTCGTTTTAAATAGTGTAACTAATTGCATAGTAACGATTTGCTGTATTTCCACATTCAAAACATCGTAGGAAAAGGCGAAAAACCCTTAACTCTCCCAAATACTTACTTTGGTCATAATCCGATTTAAGAGGCTTAATTTGCCAGTAGTGGCCATTTCCTGTCCCAAAACAGTCTTTGTTTTTATTTTTTTTATTGTACAAATATATATCTGCACTAAAGTATTACTTTTACAAAATTCGAGTTTAGTTTTTACAGTTTAAAATGTATATTAATGATAAAAATAGGATTTCAGCCTGAAAAGGGACATTTGTCTTAAAATAGCCACTTTTTCCGCATTGTTTTATGCAATATTTTCAAGAAATGCATCTTACTGTGAAAGCTTAAGGACAACAGAGTAAGTATCGTTTTATGTTTTGGAAATCTGACCATAAATTCCTGATTTATCCCAATTCAAGTAAACCAGGGGGGTCTCAACCCAGAATTGCATTAAAGACATCGTTTAGCAGTTATGGGGGCCCTTTTTAAAATGCCACTTGGTTGTTATTTAGAGACAAATTTTAGACTCTTTTTATGTTTTCTCTTTGGAAACACCATAAAGCACTGACCTGAGACAGATTTGATAAAAAAATTGTAAAATCCTTGATTATATATGAGCCAGAAGTGAAAATTACGAAATTTCAACTTTGGCCACATTTTTGTGTTTGAAGTTGCTACAATTGATCTGAAAGTAAAGAATTTGTGAAAAATAGACCATATTTTCGAAATTTATGTCATATTTTGACTTGAATTTAAAAAAATTAAAAAATGTTAAAAAGAACAAAGACAATGTTAGAAACCACATCAAATGGATTCGATTGCTTGTGTTGTCAATTCCTGCGTATTTTTGGATAGGGAATTCCTTTTAGTACTAGCTCAAAGCGAAACTAGCTTAGAAATATCGTTGGAAAGGCGAAAAACCCTTTATCCCAGAAACACCCCGCTTAAATTTAAAAAAGGTGCGTGACATGATTTTTTCATTAAATTCGATTTGAAATCAACCTTTTTTGCACAAAATGCCCTTTGTTTTGCTTATCACACAATAGATAAAGCAAATTATTACAAAATTCTGGATTTTTTTAAATCGATTTAATACATATTTAACCCTTTCAATATCTGAAAATGACTTTTTAATGTTTAACATTTAGCCCCCCCCCCCCCATTTTTGTATGCCCCCCTTTCGTGATTTCCTTCTATTTCCTATACAAAATCATTTTCAAGTAGTAGAAACACGTATGCAGTAATTATGAATTTCAAAGATATTTTGAAAGCATTTTTAAATGAAAATAGACTGCAGAAACCCTTTATCCTATAAAGACTTATTTTACTATTGATTTCTGTTTCGTGTGTTTTCCACATTTGTATTGTCTTTAAAACCTTTGTTTTTTCTTCTCAAAGACACGGTTTTCAGCTAACTTGAATATCTGACGACGGGAAATAGCACAAAGAATCTTGTGTAAGATATTTCAGTCGTTTTTAAGATTTTTTAGGTCCACAAAATAACGAATTTTAGTAGAAAATCGATAATTTTGTCATTTTAGCCCCTTTTTACGTGCCCTGTTTCTGCTAATTTGTCACAGGAGTTACGAGTTTCGTTTTAAATAGTGTAACTAATTGCATAGTAACGATTTGCTGTATTTCCACATTCAAAACATCGTAGGAAAAGGCGAAAAACCCTTAACTCTCCCAAATACTTACTTTGGTCATAATCCGATTTAAGAGGCTTAATTTGCCAGTAGTGGCCATTTCCTGTCCCAAAACAGTCTTTGTTTTTATTTTTTTATTGTACAAATATATATCTGCACTAAAGTATTACTTTTACAAAATTCGAGTTTAGTTTTTACAGTTTAAAATGTATATTAATGATAAAAATAGGATTTCAGCCTGAAAAGGGACATTTGTCTTAAAATAGCCACTTTTTCCGCATTGTTTTATGCAATATTTTCAAGAAATGCATCTTACTGTGAAAGCTTAAGGACAACAGAGTAAGTATCGTTTTATGTTTTGGAAATCTGACCATAAATTCCTGATTTATCCCAATTCAAGTAAACCAGGGGGGTCTCAACCCAGAATTGCATTAAAGACATCGTTTAGCAGTTATGGGGGCCCTTTTTAAAATGCCACTTGGTTGTTATTTAGAGACAAATTTTAGACTCTTTTTATGTTTTCTCTTTGGAAACACCATAAAGCACTGACCTGAGACAGATTTGATAAAAAAAATTGTAAAATCCTTGATTATATAGGAGACACTCCACAACGGGAAATGCTTCCGGGTCGTAGTATACAAACATAGTTCCGTCAAAAATGGATTCGCTCCTTTTGTTGCATTGATTCTGTGTCTATAGAATAGGCAGATGCATGAAATGTGGTTATGTATACTGGCAGACCATCAGTGTACTGCTAGGATGTGTTTTAATGAATTTGTTGGGAACTAGTTTCTTGCGCGGTCGTGACCTTTCATGGGGGTGTGTCACATGCAGATCCCGAAATAGATGGCAAATTTCAAGGGTGGCTGTGTTCACGGGTGCGTGATTTTAGCTGATGGTGCTATTGATACCACTTTCTTGGTAGTAAATTAAAGACAAAGAAATGGTCTGTCAGGCAGACTAAGTAAAATGTGCCACAAAGACTTCTGAGAGGAGCTAGAAGATGCCAAATTGACCCATTTTACTATATATTTAATAGGCCCGTTTCGTTGAGGAGTGACACCTATATGAGCCAGAAGTGAAAATTACGAAATTTCAACTTTGGCCACATTTTTGTGTTTGAAGTTGCTACAATTGATCTGAAAGTAAAGAATTTGTGAAAAATAGACCATATTTTCGAAATTTATGTCATATTGAATTTAAAAAAATTAAAAAATGTTAAAAAGAACAAAGACAATGTTAGAAACCACATCAAATGGATTCGATTGCTTGTGTTGTCAATTCCTGCGTATTTTTGGATAGGGAATTCCTTTTAGTACTAGCTCAAAGCGAAACTAGCTTAGAAATATCGTTGGAAAGGCGAAAAACCCTTTATCCCAGAAACACCCCGCTTAAATTTAAAAAAGGTGCGTGACATGATTTTTTCATTAAATTCGATTTGAAATCAACCTTTTTTGCACAAAATGCCCTTTGTTTTGCTTATCACACAATAGATAAAGCAAATTATTACAAAATTCTGGATTTTTTTTAAATCGATTTAATACATATTTAACCCTTTCAATAACTGAAAATGACTTTTTAATGTTTAACATTTAGCCCCCCCCCCCATTTTTGTATGCCCCCCCTTTCGTGATTTCCTTCTATTTCCTATACAAAATCATTTTCAAGTAGTAGAAACACGTATGCAGTAATTATGAATTTCAAAGATATTTTGAAAGCATTTTTAAATGAAAATAGACTGCAGAAACCCTTTATCCTATAAAGACTTATTTTACTATTGATTTCTGTTTCGTGTGTTTTCCACATTTGTATTGTCTTTAAAACCTTTGTTTTTTCTTCTCAAAGACACGGTTTTCAGCTAACTTGAATATCTGACGACGGGAAATAGCACAAAGAATCTTGTGTAAGATATTTCAGTCGTTTTTAAGATTTTTTAGGTCCACAAAATAACGAATTTTAGTAGAAAATCGATAATTTTGTCATTTTAGCCCCTTTTTACGTGCCCTGTTTCTGCTAATTTGTCACAGGAGTTACGAGTTTCGTTTTAAATAGTGTAACTAATTGCATAGTAACGATTTGCTGTATTTCCACATTCAAAACATCGTAGGAAAAGGCGAAAAACCCTTAACTCTCCCAAATACTTACTTTGGTCATAATCCGATTTAAGAGGCTTAATTTGCCAGTAGTGGCCATTTCCTGTCCCAAAACAGTCTTTGTTTTTATTTTTTTTATTGTACAAATATATATCTGCACTAAAGTATTACTTTTACAAAATTCGAGTTTAGTTTTTACAGTTTAAAATGTATATTAATGATAAAAATAGGATTTCAGCCTGAAAAGGGACATTTGTCTTAAAATAGCCACTTTTTCCGCATTGTTTTATGCAATATTTTCAAGAAATGCATCTTACTGTGAAAGCTTAAGGACAACAGAGTAAGTATCGTTTTATGTTTTGGAAATCTGACCATAAATTCCTGATTTATCCCAATTCAAGTAAACCAGGGGGGTCTCAACCCAGAATTGCATTAAAGACATCGTTTAGCAGTTATGGGGGCCCTTTTTAAAATGCCACTTGGTTGTTATTTAGAGACAAATTTTAGACTCTTTTTATGTTTTCTCTTTGGAAACACCATAAAGCACTGACCTGAGACAGATTTGATAAAAAAATTGTAAAATCCTTGATTATATATGAGCCAGAAGTGAAAATTACGAAATTTCAACTTTGGCCACATTTTTGTGTTTGAAGTTGCTACAATTGATCTGAAAGTAAAGAATTTGTGAAAAATAGACCATATTTTCGAAATTTATGTCATATTTTGACTTGAATTTAAAAAAATTAAAAAATGTTAAAAAGAACAAAGACAATGTTAGAAACCACATCAAATGGATTCGATTGCTTGTGTTGTCAATTCCTGCGTATTTTTGGATAGGGAATTCCTTTTAGTACTAGCTCAAAGCGAAACTAGCTTAGAAATATCGTTGGAAAGGCGAAAAACCCTTTATCCCAGAAACACCCCGCTTAAATTTAAAAAAGGTGCGTGACATGATTTTTTCATTAAATTCGATTTGAAATCAACCTTTTTTGCACAAAATGCCCTTTGTTTTGCTTATCACACAATAGATAAAGCAAATTATTACAAAATTCTGGATTTTTTTAAATCGATTTAATACATATTTAACCCTTTCAATATCTGAAAATGACTTTTTAATGTTTAACATTTAGCCCCCCCCCCCCCCCATTTTTGTATGCCCCCCTTTCGTGATTTCCTTCTATTTCCTATACAAAATCATTTTCAAGTAGTAGAAACACGTATGCAGTAATTATGAATTTCAAAGATATTTTGAAAGCATTTTTAAATGAAAATAGACTGCAGAAACCCTTTATCCTATAAAGACTTATTTTACTATTGATTTCTGTTTCGTGTGTTTTCCACATTTGTATTGTCTTTAAAACCTTTGTTTTTTCTTCTCAAAGACACGGTTTTCAGCTAACTTGAATATCTGACGACGGGAAATAGCACAAAGAATCTTGTGTAAGATATTTCAGTCGTTTTTAAGATTTTTTAGGTCCACAAAATAACGAATTTTAGTAGAAAATCGATAATTTTGTCATTTTAGCCCCTTTTTACGTGCCCTGTTTCTGCTAATTTGTCACAGGAGTTACGAGTTTCGTTTTAAATAGTGTAACTAATTGCATAGTAACGATTTGCTGTATTTCCACATTCAAAACATCGTAGGAAAAGGCGAAAAACCCTTAACTCTCCCAAATACTTACTTTGGTCATAATCCGATTTAAGAGGCTTAATTTGCCAGTAGTGGCCATTTCCTGTCCCAAAACAGTCTTTGTTTTTATTTTTTTATTGTACAAATATATATCTGCACTAAAGTATTACTTTTACAAAATTCGAGTTTAGTTTTTACAGTTTAAAATGTATATTAATGATAAAAATAGGATTTCAGCCTGAAAAGGGACATTTGTCTTAAAATAGCCACTTTTTCCGCATTGTTTTATGCAATATTTTCAAGAAATGCATCTTACTGTGAAAGCTTAAGGACAACAGAGTAAGTATCGTTTTATGTTTTGGAAATCTGACCATAAATTCCTGATTTATCCCAATTCAAGTAAACCAGGGGGGTCTCAACCCAGAATTGCATTAAAGACATCGTTTAGCAGTTATGGGGGCCCTTTTTAAAATGCCACTTGGTTGTTATTTAGAGACAAATTTTAGACTCTTTTTATGTTTTCTCTTTGGAAACACCATAAAGCACTGACCTGAGACAGATTTGATAAAAAAAATTGTAAAATCCTTGATTATATAGGAGACACTCCACAACGGGAAATGCTTCCGGGTCGTAGTATACAAACATAGTTCCGTCAAAAATGGATTCGCTCCTTTTGTTGCATTGATTCTGTGTCTATAGAATAGGCAGATGCATGAAATGTGGTTATGTATACTGGCAGACCATCAGTGTACTGCTAGGATGTGTTTTAATGAATTTGTTGGGAACTAGTTTCTTGCGCGGTCGTGACCTTTCATGGGGGTGTGTCACATGCAGATCCCGAAATAGATGGCAAATTTCAAGGGTGGCTGTGTTCACGGGTGCGTGATTTTAGCTGATGGTGCTATTGATACCACTTTCTTGGTAGTAAATTAAAGACAAAGAAATGGTCTGTCAGGCAGACTAAGTAAAATGTGCCACAAAGACTTCTGAGAGGAGCTAGAAGATGCCAAATTGACCCATTTTACTATATATTTAATAGGCCCGTTTCGTTGAGGAGTGACACCATCTGCACAGGGCAGTCCGATTACAGATTATAGAATGAACCATCACTGTTTACAAATTGTTCCAGTCTGATGTACGAATGTCCGATTAGCTCAACTACGAAGGAGACTGCCATTACACAACGAAAATTCGGTACACGAGTGCCGAATCGTTAAACGTTTTCCTTCGTAATCACTTCGTAACAAAGTTTAGCTCACAGTTTAGTCTATTTTTCCTCTTCCTCTAGTATTCAACTTTATTATTGTATCATTTGTCGTTCAAATAATTTCCTTATCGGTTCAAAATACCAATTCTAATTCGACAAATAAAACTTCCATTGCAAAAACGTGCTGGCAGCATATAAACAAAGAAAGACAAGTAGAGTCACGTGATAGAATACTACACACTGATGAGCCGATATTAGCTTGTTCCTCATTAGCATTAGCGTTATACAGGGTAGTGCAGATAAAGGTATTGGCCCAATGTTTACACTTTGTTTTACTACGGTTTGGCCCAATATACTTGCACTATAATTTCAAAAGGAGCATAAAACGTATTATTTACAATAATACTTCATTATATAGGATATTACAAGGGCTTTATGATAAAGAATTCAGTGTTGTTGTCTACTTTAATACTATGAAACATTACCTGGTTTTGATGTCCCTAACAGAAAATGTTTGGAAAACATTGAGGCAAAAGAAGAAAATGCTGATATAGGAATTTTCTCATTTTACCTCAATATTTTTTTTATTATTCATACAAGTTCATACAAGTTGTCTCTTTTTAGCAGCATTTATTTTGTTTTCTGCAACGATGAATTTAGGCCACCAATGACCGTAGTATTTTGCCGTTTGGGAAAGGATTTATTCTTAAATCTATGGCGCGCGAATAGGGTCTAAAGTCAATATAGCGCTAGACCGATAATTAAAATAGGGGTAGACCCTTAAAAATAGCGGTCTACCCTTATATTTTTACCGGTCTACCGATAAAAATATCGGTCTACCCATAAAATAAGGGTAAACCGCTATTCAAAATAACGGTCTAGCGATAAAATTACCGGTAGACCGCTATTTTTATCGGTAGACCCCTATTTTTTTCGATAGCCAATCACAGAGCTTGTATTATACGGTCGTTGATATTCCTGGTGGGTTTAGGATGTAACGAGCCATTTGATTGGCTAATGAGATTTCGAGCAGAAGGGTCAAAAATAACTATCGGTCTACCGGTAATTTATCGCTAGACCGTTATTTGAAATAGGGGTCTACCCTTATTTTAAGGGTAGACCGATATTTTTATCGGTAGACCGGTAAAAATATACATAGTAAAAAAAGTTTAGCAACAAAATGTAAATATCTTTAGTAGCCAAAATATTTTTGTTTTAACATAAAATCAAACGTTTATACGATAGATTATAGCTAGAAAACACAAACAAATGAATTTTATACCGCCATCGCGTGCGTCTTGCACTCCAGGTGCGCATTTCCGGTTTTCATGTCGGCCATGGTATTCATGTGTTTGGAGCATTATTCTAGAAAACATTTAGGCGTGAACATACTCGTCTTTGCCCAGAATGAAAAAGGCCACAAAAAAGACTCTTCTGCAACGCTGTTTGACTACGTCATGGACTTACGTTAGAAGGACGTTATATCGCTAATGTGTTCCTACGTGGCGGAACCGAGGATAAAGATGTCTTTTTAAATTTTACGTATCTCAAAGCATGAGTAACTGTTTGAGGATGCTATATGAGCCAATGTTTGTGGTTTGAGATAGTCCCGGTCAATGACGTCGGAGAAAAACGCCACGAGACGATGACCGTCATAATTTCGTAACGTCAAGGCAAAGATGTTCCATATTCTCACCAAGACTTTGAGTGGCTTCAACAGTAATACCAAAATAGAGTATCCTCATTTACCATCCATGATCGTCTCCACAGACGAAGGGTTACTAGACGTTGACTATACGTTGTAATTTCCCTGACGCTACACCATGAACGTACCAGACCTTACTGGCATAGAGTCCTAAATGCTGTAAGCGTAAACAACGTTGATTTTCTCCCATTACCACCATTCTGTTTGATTTATCACCAATAGAGCTCATATGGCACATTTGGGGGAAGACGTGAACGTGATCCTTATGACGTGAATGACGTTCAGTCTTTTGATAAAGTAGTGAATGTTGATACTGGGTACAAACTTTTTAAGTGGATTAGAAAACGTTTCAATGCTGTTCTTGCTAAAAATGACCTCATAACCGATATCGAATTTTATTGTGACTTCTTGTTTTGACCCCCCTCAACTACGTTAAGACACTGTTTCTCAGACAGTATTTAACATTTCCACAAAGCAACCTTTGAATATTGTGTGTGAATGCATATGCTAAAATATATATAATGGTGGTGAAATAAATATCACAGAAAATATATGTTTTCAATTAACAAAGTCAGTGTTGCTAAACTTTTTTTACATGGTATATAAGGGTAGACCGCTATTTTTACCGGTCTACCCCTATTTTAGTTATCGGTCTAGCGCTATATTGATTTTAGACCCTATTTGCGCGCCATATAAATCACCAAACACTTATTACAAAGTTACAGATATGAGGGGGTCCTGGCTTTTCAAAATTCAATACTTTATTTATGGTACATCAAACCCTATGTTGTGGTTACTCATTGGAATCGTCTCATCGTGACGATTCCAATGAGTAACCATCACATGGGGTTTCGAATTGAAATAAAAAAAAAAGTTAAAATGTTTTCACTTTCTCTTATCTGCAGCTCTGTAATATCACTAAATGAAGTAATTGTTTTTACATTATCTTGTTATATTTTCTGTTTTTGTGATATGATTTAAATATTTAGATTATCAGAGAAAGAGTAGAATAAAAGTGAAGAAAAAATAAAAAAAATGTTTTATTGTTATTTTTGGCCAAGATCAAAAAGCTTGACATAGAAATTACTAAATTCTTTACTTGTACCCTCACCCTCGGAATAAAAGGAGATACGATGTATATATATTGTTAACCATATCCGTCCGTATGTCTATCCGTCAGACTATTGACTTTTTTGTTTCCCCGCGTCGGATTACAATGCTTATCAAGCTTAAGGACACCAAGGAAATAGGACTTAATACGCCAAATTTGAATACAGAAACTATGTTGCCTGATAGATTTCACACTTGGCTTGCGAAGATGTAGAAAACCAAACGGTACCTAAAAAAATAACCCTTGTCCTGCTGACTTCAAATTTTGTTTAAAACAAGCTGCCCATTTAACCCTTTCCCAAGCGATGATATAAGGGTGGTCCAATTTGAAAGCTGCTGCAATCAAGAAAATGGATATTAATTAAGGTCGCATTTGTGTATGATATAGCTAAGAATGTGGAGGCAAGGGGAGAAAGTGCCGACTTTCATCACGTTCTTCTTTTGCCTCAATGTTTTCCCAAGCATAATCTCTTAGGGCGTCATAATCAGTTCTTGTTTGGGAAAGCGTTAAGAGACAGTTTATTAGGTTTGTTTCAAATTTTGAAAACAGTTGAGTAAGCAGGCAGTGTAGGCTGAAATCAGACTGCGCGTCTGTACAGGTTGATCTTAGTCTATACTACCTGTCAAAGCTTGGTTTACAATAATATGAATGGGACGTTAAGGATTAAGAAATCGCGTATATTTTATCATAAAATGAATATTCCAACACATTAACCTATTCCCTCACAGTGACTCCTTTTGACTTCCTACAAAATAATAACTTTGGAAAACATCATGGAAAATGAAGAAATTGCTTGTGACAAGCAATTTCTTCATTTCCCGCAATGTTTTCTTTCCAAAAAGACCAAAATATTAAAAATTCAATTCATATGAAATTGTCGTTTGCAACATCTGGATTAATCTAAATTTTGTTGTTTGGTAATGGGTTGACGTTTTTGACGTCCCATAATGTGTGTGGAGAACAATGTGGAAAAAATGATTTTCCTCATTTCCCATAATGTTTACTGCCTAGATACGTCAAGGAAATGTAAAATTTCATCACTTGAAACTGTCGTTTGCAACATCTTTGATATTGGAAAGTCTAAAATTTTGTTGTCCGGTAGTCAAACTGAAATTCCATTCAGATAATGAGACATAATACGTGCCAGGTTGAACTATCTTAACCCTTTCCAAAACAAGGTTTTGGACCTGGTTTTGACATCCCTTATAGATATAGTTTGGGGAAACATTGAGACAAAAGAAGAAACTGCTGATAACCAGCAGTTTCTCCTTTTGTCTCAATATTTTTTGTGCTGTATTATACTCAAATTCTTTCTGTAACAACATTATTTCTGTGGTGAGAAGCATCTTACAAATTGGATCACACAAACATTTTGTCGTTTGGGAAGTGGTTAATTTGGGGATTGGTAAATGGATAAAAAGCACGTTATTTAAATGTATAGAAATATGTCATCCGGGTTGTCGCTTTTCTTGTAACTAAAGCTTATTTTAAGGTTTACAGACCCTGAAAAAATCTACACTTTCTAGCCGTACGAAGTGCATCAAATTTCAAACACTTGTAAATACACTTCACATAAGTTGATTCACCGTGCCGGATTTCAAGATTATTCCTCAAGAAGAAAATAATTTACAAATATTTTTTTGACTCTTTATTTAAATGCAAGGGAGGTAATCTTTAACATTTTTGTAAAATATTTTCATAAGTATGCATTAATTCAAAATTCTAAACCGTGCAAAATGCTTATGTTTGTATCTGGAATGGAAATGTAACACAGTTTAGGAATTATTTGCACTTTTCAAATTTCGTCTCTGGCTCTTTGGTACTTTTAGGGGTCGGATACCTTAAGCTGCAGTTACAAGGTTCTAGAAGAAAAGCGACGGTATTGTCATTAAATTTATGCAAATAATTGAAATTCGATATTCGTTACTAAACATCACTTCCTTGTCCATTCACGAAATAACATGTGAAATGGGCGTTGTCCTGGCCTAGCGATATTGACAATAGGTTGTGATAGAATATTCACATTTTTTATCGAACATAAGTCACACCCCAACACTGAAGCTGTGGAAACTCAAAGACACAGACAAAATGGTTGGTTTTGACATCCAGTTTTGCCACAAATACATGTATCAAGAACGCAAAAAGGAGCAGTGTGTTGGCCTGGAAAGCAGTGAAGGACAAGATAAACCAAGTGAAGACTGTGGACACTCCACCAACCTCCCTGGCACAAAGAGACCCTGGTAGTGGAATTACGCTGTGGGTGTAGCTGTAGTACAATCGCGTAGATCTATATATGCTGCAAGGCATGGAAGTTAGGTGACAACAGGGAAGCAGACAAACGTGTAACCAAATAGGCAATCCGCACAGCCAAACGTAGAGCTGAACATGAGACTTTCAAAAACATTGACGTCCACACAAAATGTTAAAACAAGAGTTACTCATGGACAACGTAGCTCACTAATACGAGAGCTTGACACACACACACACA